>JAULCC010491379.1:0-10891 GCA_032358795.1 Nuttallia obscurata | reverse complement strand
AATAAAAATAGTGTAAAGAAATAGGCTGGTTATGCATTTGAACAGTTAGATTTTCATATTTCAAATGACATTCTCAATTTAGTAAACATCGCCTAAAAGGGCCTTACGATGGGGTCACATAATGGGCTATAACTCAGGAACAAGCATGGTGACCTATATTTTTCTTTATGCCATTTTGTTTTGAAAGGATTGATTCTGATATGTGCAAAATTTTAAAAAAATCTGTCCGTTAGAACTTATTGTGATATACACCCTTAACACAACTGGGGTATTGTCACATATGTTTTAACATACTTGTTCACAAAAGGCTAACAGCAATTAACCGATCATATTCAAAACAGTGAAATCCTCATAGGGTCAGCTCTGTGTCAGTAATGTTTATGCTGCAAAATCTTTAAAAATATATATATATAATTAAGAGAAAAGTAAAACAAAACTTAGCCAAACAGTTAAATTTAACTTTAACTGTTTGGCTCTGTTTTGTTGACTTTTCTCTAACTTATAATTGACACTTCGTCAACATTGCATACCCCGGGATCCAGAGCATTTAAACATTTAATTAGTCTATTTTGTGTATAAATTTCTCCTACTATAGGGTCAACTACTCGGTAAGCTACTGCACTTGTACATGTAATGAGTACTTATTAATTTCTTTTTTAGCTTCATCTAACAACTTGCTATTTCATATCAACCTATACCTCATAACACTTCAAAGAATTTTGAATGATTTCATATCTTTCATCTGAGTATAAACAGTATACTATACTACTAGATCAAAGGGATTTGTATATTGTGATAATCAGAAGATCAAAACAGACAAAAGTTCATGTATCAGGTTTTCTTGCACATTAATTTTATGAAGGTTTGGTACATTTTCAGCCAAATCACCTCTAAAGCAAACAGTGGATTTGCTCAAAATGATAAAAGGAAGGTCCAGTATTGATTAATAAGGTTTAAGCAATGTAAATAGATGGTTGAGGGTGAAACTAATCTATTGGATAGAGAGATATGAAGAACCTAGCTGACTTTGTTTAATGTGATAACTCTTCAACCTTTTCCTATCGATCAGTGTATTGTAAAAAAAAAATGATGTGAAGGAGTTCTTACCTGCATGCAGACTGATAAAAAACATTGTTGATCATGAAAAGAAAAACCACTGCATGAGGAATTATTAGGTCTGGATCTACATTTTTAACAAATCCGAGACTGAATCATTTACCCAGCATTCAAAAATGTGAAGAAGGAAGGTTTTTTCCAGGTCTTAGAATGATTTCCATCATTATTACGGAGGAAGTTATTAAGTTTAGGAAACTTTTATGGCCATATTTTTGGAGGAGAAAAATGAGGAATATAAAATTCTTATATTTTTATGAAATCTTTTAAAGTTGTTATTTATGTGATATTTATTTTTCAGTGATACCAGTAATTTAAAAGAGAACAATATCATGTATAGAAAAAATGAAGAAAATCTATTTTGCCAAGCACACCATGTTGTGACAGATTGACTACAGACAAATCTATTTTATTGGCTTCATGTCCCCACAGAGAGAGACACCTGGTTTATCACCACACAAACTGGTCATATCGTTGGGCCTCCATGGCCAATTGGTTATAGTCTTTGACTTGCAATCTCTCAGCCCCTCACCGCTGTGGGTTTGAACCCTGGTCTGGACACTTCGGACTTTTCAAGTGAGGAAGCCTTCAGCTGGCTTGTGGTAGGTCGGTTATTCTACCTGGTGCACTCTGTGTCTGAAATAGTGCACAGAGGTCCCCCGGGGTCTTCCTTCACCTGTTTTCAGCTGGACGTTGAGATATGACTGAAATACTGTTAAAGCGACGTTAAATTCCGAATAAAACAAACAAAACTGGTCATATCAAGGAAATCATCTTTAGCGGCTGATCATGCTAATATATTCAAGCTAATTGCATGAAAGATATAGCATAATTATTAGCTTCTTTTAATGTGAATGATTCATTCAGGATAAAACAGTGGTGAGTGAATTTACCATTAAATTATACAAAATTTCAGATTAACTTTGTTACTGTGATGCAGGATCAAAAATGGTTTTAGGTAGCTGGTATAAAATTTTACTTGTAGAATCCTGGTCTTTAAAAGTATGGTTAACCATGGTTATAGCAAAAAATGTCAAACCATAGTTGAACCATATTTCACCATGGTTCAGTGACCAAGATCAGCGGTGGTTGACCATGGTTTAATCATGGTTTGACCATGGTTTGACCATGCACTTTGACAGGGTTGATAGGCCTAGCCAAAAAGGCTATCTGGCAAAGTGCCACATGCAAATTCTATTATGGTAGATCTCCTGTTTATATCCATACTAAGTTTAAATTCAGTTAAGGTTAACATGCTGTTGGCTTTAATTTGGTTTGTTTAAAGCTACTGCACTCCATATACAGCCTTGGATATTGAATATCTGAAAAGTTTCAAATTGGTGCAATTTTGAGATATATTCAGAAAATGGTTGCCTTATGATTTGAAGTGATACTTGTGGTAATAATCACAAAAAGCCATTCAACATTAGAGATTTTACCTCCGAAACTGTTACCCCATTAGTCACAGTGAAGACTTTTTTAGCATGGTTTCAGTGACTATATGTGAAAAATTCCCAATAATTGTAAAGACTTTCATCCTGAAACCTCTTGCATTCATTTTATTTTCATATTTACAATCTTTGGCAAATGTTATTTTGAAACTACTGAATTTTTAACTATACCTTGAGTTTTTCAGTCACATTAAAAAAAGAGTTGTACAAAATTATAGCTTTGTGTGTCAGGTCTCCTGTTTCTCATTCAGAGCCATTTCTGGAAAGCTGATATGTATTTTTACATTTCCTCCTTTCTTGGAAAATGTCAAAACTAACTTCTCTTAATGTTACATAATCAGATAAAATGTGGTTGCCATGCAAACCAGGATTCTGTTACAACCTCAATGTCTTTTATTACAATCAAAGGAAGAAACTGTTGCTGCACATGCATGTGCAACAATCTTTAATACTGAATTTAGTGATTTATTTACCTGGCATACACTTGCAGCTATCATGTAGATATATCTTCAAGATAATGTTAGTAATCTATTATTATTAATTATTATTATTATTATTGTTGTACAACATTTATAAAGCACTTTTTATCATAAAGTACTACATCAATAAGTTAAAAAGTTAAAAACAAATATAAATTTTATGTATACATCCCAGCTATATATAAAAATAATAAGTATACTAGGTATGATAATAGAAATAATAAAAGTGATTATAGTCGTTGACTTGCAATCTCTCAGCCCCTCACTGCTGTGGGTTCAAATCCCAGACTTGGCACTTTGGATTTTTCAAGTGAGGATTTAGCCTTCTAGCTGGCTTGCTGTAGGTCGGTGGTTCTACCAGGGTGCACTCTGTGCCTGAAATTCACAGTGTACAGAGGTCCTAAGGGTCTTCCTCCACCTGTAATGAGCTGCACGTTACGATATGACTGAAATACTGTTAAAGCGACATTAAATTCCTTATTAAACAAACAAGCAAAAAGAAATTTAAAAAAAAGCAACACTTAAGCTACTAAAGGACAATCTACCATAAAACATCAGTAGGTAGGTATTGTTATAATTACAAATGATAAAAAAACAACACAAAAAACTTACTAAAATACTTAAGTATACTGAAATATGGTTACATAGACATAGTTGTATTACTGTAAAGATACTACTAAATATAAAAATACCAACTTTTTTTGTAGTGGATAATATATTTGGTGCCTGACCAATGTTTAAATGGTCCAAAATTTGCAATTGCTAAATTCATCTCATGTAAATGTTTTAAATCTTAGTAGATATATTAAAGAAGCATTCTAACAGAGGTGCACTGGTCTGTACAAATGACTTGAGACTTCGATCACATCTTCTTGTTCAATTATATTTTCTTAATTATTCTGTAGAAAGTAATATATATATATATATATATATATATATTGTATATAAAAGTTTATTATTCATCACGATTCATCTATTACATGTACTGAAAGTTGTTATATATTTAAAATGTAAAGTATTTACGGTATATTATGAGAAATTGTACAGTTTAAATCAATAAAATTTAATCTAGTTCTTTATATTACACTAAACCCTTCAATTTTGCTGTACTTGTCCCTGTACCAATCACTATCATATAAATAAACCCGCCAGAACTGCCATAACTTTGTTACTATTAAGATTTAATGATTAAAACGTGTGTCTATGTAATTCAATTCACTGGCTTAATGCACCATTACCGACATAATGGTTTGTAAATGGCCAGGTTTAATCACCAGTGCCACTTAACTTTATTTTCCTGGACATCTTCAACTTAATATCTCTGAAGGTGTTTTTCCCAAGGGACTGACAGTCACGAATAGCTGTATGACAGCCCAGAATGTCATACTTAACTTTCAGTGTTGATGCCATGGTAGCATATTTTAAAGAAAAGAAAATATTTTTTACCACATTTGTTATTTTTCATAGCATGTACTCTTTTTCATATTGGACATAAGCTCAAAGGTGCTATACATATATTTTTTGCCCTAATCATCAGGTTCAAATTCGGACATTAATAGATAACACAGATTGCAGTCATGACACATTGGCCCACATTTATACCCCTGGGTTGTGTGAGGCACATGTAAAGTTGTTTTTTTTTCCAGAAAAATCTGATGGCCAGGATTTGAACCTAGGAGCCTTGGATCCTGAGGCCTTGGTCTTACCACTAGACTACCTTCCCAACAGCATTTGTTTCAGTGCCCTGTATTTTCAACAATGTGTTATGCTATTATTTAAAGATTTCAAACTTTACAGCGGTAATAATGATTTAGTAACCCACTTCCATGGGAAGTTGTGAATTCTATCCCCAGCCTAGTCAAACCAAAGACTTTGAAATTGGTAGATATGGTTTATTTGTTTATTAGGAATTTAACGTTGCTTTAACAGTATTTCAGTCATATCCAAACGTCCATTGCTCATAACAGCTGGAGGAAGACCCCAGTGGACCCCTGTACACTATTTCAGACACAGAGTGCACCCAGGTAGAATCACCGACCTACCACAAGCCAACTGGAAGGCTTCCTCACTTTAAAAAATTGAAGTGCCCAGACCGGGATTCGAACCCACAACGGTGAGAGGCTGAAAAATTGCCATTTAATGACTTTAACCACTCGGCCATGGAAGCCCCCTGGTAGAAATGGCTTCCCTCATTGGCACTCTGGATTTTAGGTTACCATTATGACTGATTCAATGATGTCATGATAAAGTGACCAGCCGTTGTTCAGTCCCAAATGTACCAGTGCAATACACTAGATGCCTAGAAGAGCTAGTACACTGTTTCCACTTTCCTCTGATCGGGATATCCATATAAGCCTTATATGGCAGAAAGTGATAATAATCTAATAAATTAAACAGTAACTGCATATGTAAGCAAATTTGCAGGTTAAAGACAATTACTAACAAGTGTACTTTGAGCAAAAAAAGAAATCGTGGTGCATAAAAAAAATATGATGAAATGTGATTTGAATTTTCTACGGTATGGAAATGTATGATTAAAATACAGTTTATATTTTAACAAAATGTTAGATTATGCATTAAAAAATAAGGTATTGTATTCTTAAATAAAAAAAAAAGTCTTGACCAAATTTCATGAAATTTGGAAATATCAAGTAGATCTACTGCATGATTCCCTCATAAATCTGGGTTGTTAAAAGAACAGTCAATGAAACTGTTAATGATAATTGTTTTCTGTTTCTTTCAGAATGATGTGGAATACTCCATCCATTTCAAAGAAATATAAACCCTAAAATGAAATGATTTGATAATCACAATGGGAGCAGGTTTGTACAAATTTATTTATTGTATGAATTGTTTGATTTCTCTGCATACTCTTGTGATTAACTTTAGTTTCAAAGCTACATGGGTTTGTTTGTTTTTGGAATTTAACGTTGCTTCAACAATATTTCAGTCAGATCAAGCACTTTTGAACATATGTACATGTATATACTTTATGATAAAAATGGTATATAAATGTGGTATAATAAAACAGTATATATCCAGCACATTACAGGCATCTTCACTAGCCAAGGGTTACGAGGAAAGGTGGACCCTGAGCCTTTTGGCTAGAAAAGATGATTACAGGTTGATGAAGACCCTGGGGGAAATCTGTGTATTACTTAAGGCCCAGAGAGCACCTGATAGAAGCACTGACTAGCTGCTGGCTGAAAGGCCTCCTCACTTAACCCTTAGCCTGCTGAAAAATGTCGTCTGCTTAAACTGTCATCTGCCTAGATTTTAAAATTCATTAGAATCGCCAATATTTGGAGAAACAATTGGCCGAGTGTCAAACATCTTCAATCCTAATTAGACGCTGAGTATTCGGCTTCTAATCTGGATCCAAGCTGTTTGCAAATTCTATCACGGTCACCCTTAGCAGGCTAAAGGTTAAAAATATGAAGTGCTTAGACCAGGATTTGAACCCACAGTGGTGAGGGGCTGAAGGATTGCAAGTCAGTGACCATAATCACTTGGTCATGGAGGCCCACAAAAGTTTATTACTATGCATAATGTATATCTATATAACTTAAAACTTACTCACTTGAAACAGTAGTGTGACACATCTTTAAACATATGTAACTTTTAACCTGCTGATACAGAAACAATACAATTTTGTTGATGTTAACCCTTTCAGTGCTGAATTGTCGTCTGCTGAAAAAGTCTTCATCTGCCAAAACTCTTAAATTTAACTTTTTAGTGTAATTTTTCAAAAGTTATTATCTGAGTGGCAAACAATTTGAATCTCAAAATGATTGCAAAGGTAATCACTATTTGGGGTCAGCAATGAAATGGTTAAATATGTAAATATATATGTTTTATTCAGGAAATAAGGCAATTTGCCCAACATACCACAAAACAGAAAACACAATTTATATACCCCAATAAGGAGGGGCACTGATCATTGTGTACCATAATGATAATAATAACAAGGGAGATAACCTAATCAACATAGAGGTAATGTTTTGAGTTACTCCCCTCTAAGTGTAAAAGATCATGAATGCAACATATTTGTGGATTATTGGTAGAAATGTTCTAAAAAAGTGGGGTTATTTTTACATTTTAGTTATTTAACTCAAATAAAAAGAGAAGGACATTACTTATTTAAAATAATTTCTATTGTTTCTGATTTCAAAACCTTTGTTTATAAATAGTTGGCAGTGAATTTTACTTCTATGTGGAAAAAAGTGCCGATTGTGAAAACAATACAGCACTCTTTTACATTTAATTCTAGTCTATATTGTTGGCAAATTTACCCCATGTTTCCAACAGCTGTATAAATGTTAATCTATTCTTTTATGTACAGAATTTGTCATATACAACTAGTGTAGATCTAGACTTACCTGCACATTAACCTTATTAATTTGAAGGCCAACAGTGTAGATCCTGATCAGAATGCACAGATATGCAGACCTGGTCTGAATCTACACTGGTCACATTGACAAAAGTCATATCCATGGAGTATGTAGGATTAAAGTAACACTAACACAGTCCAGGTTGTATGGCAAATAATCAAGCTTTTCATGATGGGGAAAGACCCCCTAGGTGAACCTGGGTAAAACCTTCTACTAAGTAATTAAACCTGGGTTTAAAAAAAAACTGAAATACTGTTAAAGCGACGTTAAATTAAATTAAAAAGCAAACAAACAAATTAACCTGGGTAAAACCTTGTCAAAGGTGAACCTGGGTAAAACTGTCCCCCAGGAGAATCTTAGTAAAACCTTCACTTAGTTGAACCTGGATAAAACCTTCCCCATAGTGAAGCTGGGTAAAACCTTCCCCTATGTGGACCTTGCAAGGGAAAATCTTCCCCTGTACCTGGTTAAAACCTTCCCTAAGGTGAACCTTGGTAAAACCTTCTCTTTGGCGGACATAGGTAAGACCTTCCCAGAAGGTGAACCTGGGTAAATCTTTATTGTGAACCTTGGTAAAACCTTTCCCCAGGTGAACCAGGGTAAAACCTTCTCACAGGTGAACCCAGGCAAATAAAATCTAGGTAATTCTGGGTAAAACTAAGTTTAGGTGAACCGAGGTAAAAAAAACTTCTAGGTAAAGCTGGGTAAAACTTTCTTTAGGTGAACCTGGATAAACTTTATCAAAGGTAAACCTGGTTAAAACCTTCTCCTTGGTCGACTTTGGTTAAATCTTCCCCAAGGTGGACCTGGGTGAAACATTCTCTTTGGTGAAACTGTAAAATCTTCCCCAAGATGATCCTTCGTAAAACCTTCCCCTTGGGGAATCTAGGTAAAACATACCCCTAGGTGAACTGTGTAAAACCTTCAGCAACCTTATTGCTCTTGGATAGCTTCCTCACATGCAAATCTGTATGGCCCAATCAAGTAATCTATCAATCAAGAAACCCAGGAGCATGGAGCAATAAAGGGCCAAGTAATATCAGGCCAGTTTAAAACTGACCATGACCATAATGGCTTTAGGCTTAGGGCCCAGAGTGACTCCTACACTATAAACTTAATTGTTTTCCTTGAGTTAAAAGTTTGGCTTGATGGCATTTAGGTACCAATGTGTGCCTATCAATCCAGAGGTCACAAGTTTGATCCAAACCTCAGCCTCATGATGGTCTTTGGCTGACTGTTATAAAAACAATTTTCAAGTTGAGAACCTTAAATGTCTTCATTCTGGAAATATCATTCTCAGCTGAGAATGTTTACAAAAAAGTAGGTTAATAAACTCTTTGAGAACATTCCCAGATGAAATCCTGCAGGGCGGCCATTTATTAGCAAAAAGTTGAGACTGGTTGCCAACCATTCTTAAAGCACCTGCTCATTTTGAGAATTTTATGATACTCACAAGTTTTATCACCAGTCTCATTTTACTCAAAACTTCTCAAACTGAGTAAGATTTTCAGAATTGAGGATGAGAAGATTTTCTAAATGTTTTGTAACCTGTGGGTCTGGTCATTAGTCTTCCACTGCTGTTTCAGAATGGAGTCATCAGTTACATGTATTTTTATTGGTCAGGTTTAAGTATATGCCCAGATTCTGGCAATCCTATTGGCTGAATCTGATCATAAACTCAAATCTGACCAATCAGATTCCTGAATATGATCTCATACTCAACGCCAATTATTTTTAAGTACTAGGCTAGTTTACAGCTTCCAATAGTTAAGTTAGGTCAACTGATTGCTATGATAATAAAGAAATATTCTCAGCAAGGTCATTAAATGCAGATATAAAAGATTGTTCGTGTCAATTATTTCATAACATAATAACAAACTTGAAACCAGAATTTGATGGCATGTCATGCTCTGTCATGTCATATCTGTCTAGTAAATTGATTATCGCATCTGACTCTCCATATTCGACACTGACCCATTTGTTTCATACAATTACACTAGCGATATCTCTCCTAGTGCTCACTGAATCTATTCTGCAAGCAACAGTTCCGTATTTCTGCATGATATATTTGGTTATTATTTTTTAAAGACAAATCACAGCCAACATTGGTTCCTTTGTATGTAAAGAAAAACAGAAACAGTATGTCTAACAAGTAGATGTATATTTCAGAGAAAAATTTATTCAAAATAAGGATATCAACAGATATCAGAAATCTTATCAAATATCACAACTACTCTTAGATATCCAATTTTTTTTTTTTGTTAGGTTGTTTAATGTCACTTTGTGCCATCTGAGAGAGTCGGAAAGGTGGAGACATACATGCTGCTAGCTAGAGAATTCTTCTGTAGACATCTCTGTTGAACTGCAGATGCATTTTCAGATATCAGAAATGCTTTCAGAACATTATTATATTCATTATTAAAGCTTGAATAAATGTCCCCCTGCCCCTAGTAATCGACCCCCCTTTCCCATTTTTTCTGATTTTTTTATTTATCTAAACTTGATACAAAGATTTTCTAACAACTAGAGTACAAACACAAGAATGTTTCTAATTTTTATTCAATTATTTATGTTCACTATTTACAAACAAAATCAACAATGACAACAATAAAAAACCAACAACATCAGACAAAAAATGAGAAATAATTACAAAATTTTTTGGCATACAGGTTTGTCTTAATCCATAGATTTAAGTTTGACATAAAAAAAATGACAACACAGAAACATGGTGTTTGTTCCGAAGCTGTTGTATAGAAAACCTGGTACAGATAAAAAAGGAATTTCTTGTTTACTTTTTATAAGGCCACCCTTTGGAAAATGTAAACATTTATTTTGTAAAAAGATAATTATTCATATTGAATTTAATTGCAATTGTAATAAAAGTGAATAAGATAAAAAAAATGTCCAAAGGTAAGTTTTATTCATTTGTCCTTAATTAAATAATCTATTATGTCTCATAATGTTGCAGTAAAAATTGATTCTATAAGAGAAGAAGCTAGGACTTAGAGCAATAACAATTATGAACATAAACAGTCTTATTCTTTCGTGTGGATAATGTCTTAACCTAACTGAAACAATTGATCAATTGATCTCTGAAAGTGTGATTGTTGGTCTTTGCAATTACATTAACATCAGAACTGTCAGTTCCTTGCCAGGATATCCATCAATCCCATGACAGACATGAGATAACATCATGTCTTAAATTTCCTACTTTGTTGACAAGTAATTTTTGGACACAGTTGCCTAAGGTTTAATTTTCCTGTGTTTTGTTATGATTAGGGCTCCAACTGTTTATCTCACTGCTTAACACCAAGCCTCATATTTCTTAATCATACTTCTTTATTCTTGACACATATTTTTTAGCTCCCCTGAGTGTCCAGAATTTGTTTAAACAACATCTCCTCTAAAACCACTGAATGGAAGTTGATGAAACTTGGCTGGGATATTCCTTGGATGG
>JAULCC010491268.1:0-10891 GCA_032358795.1 Nuttallia obscurata | reverse complement strand
AGTCAACAACTATAACCACTCGGCCATGGAGGCTCCAGGCCTAGTTAGGGCAACAAACATGAAAAATGGTATGCCTAATAAAGAAATATTGATGATTGAATTGAATTGTGAGGGCAGAAATAGAGCTGTCAGTCAATCACTGTCAAATTAAGAGATCAAAACAAATTTATTATCAGTTATGAAAGATACAGGTAAAATGTCAATCAGAATGATCATTCCTACATAATGAACTGTCATTATTTCATCATTACAGACGAGTTGTGATCTGTCATTTATCATATTCTGTTATGGTTATGTAAACATGTTTGTGTTTTTTGATATATGAGGTACATAATGATAGGATGTTTTCAACTCATTAATACTTCATTCAGGTGTAATTTTGTAGAAAACATTACATTTGATATATATAATAGCAAACAGCTTACTGGAAATCTGACCCCAAGTGACTGATCCTGCTTCAAACATCTGCAGAATATAGCCTCTTTTTTATTAAAAAGATTATGAAATATTCAAACATAGTATTGCATACTATACTATACAATGAGTAGTTTTTGCAAAGGATTATTGCTAGTACACCTAAGGGAATAATTAACCCTTAGCCTGCTGAAAAAAAGTTGTCTGCTCAAACTGTCGTCTGCCTACATTTTAAAATTCATCAGAATCGCTCAATATTTGGTGATACAATTGGCCGAGTGTCAAACAGCTTGGATCCGGACTAGACACCGAGTTACTGTGGGTCTAATCTGGATTGAAGCTGTTTGCAAATTCCATCACAGTTGCCCTTTGCAGGCTAAAGGTTAAAAGGGAGTAAGAACCCCTCCTTCCCATATCTGCTACACCCATCTTAAGGTCTGGCAATTTCATTGCAGATATTATAATTCTTATTATAATATAAAACCACATGAAGCATGATATATTATATAGCATTCACCATAATATCATCTTATTTTAAATGCAACATGTAAATCAGTAATTGTATTCATGTCATCCGCATCCAGACTTTTTACTTTCTCTCACCAACCCCACTGATTTCTACAGCGATTTCCTTTCATCTGATTTTCCCAGGCAATAATGTCTCTGCATCATTTCACAATTAGATTTACATGTTGAAATGATCTAATTGATACAATAAGACACAACACTTCTGTCTGCTCCTGCAAATAAACTCCTCCTAATCTAATAATCCATATGGTGCAATTACGTTCTCTCTCTCCCATGCGGATTATACATCCCTAACAATTTTCTCTTACATGCCATACAAAATGTACTACAGGGAAGAAGTTAGGCCTGTATAATGATCTCTTGTTTTGTTTTATGTAGAGTAGCTTAAAATTTAACTTGCTATCATTTAGCTTCAACTTCCATCTAATACTGGGACAATTTTACGACAGTTATCTTAAGGGCTTTATATAAATTTGTTTTATGAACATGACCTTTTAACAGTATTATATAGAGGGAAACAACAGTACTGTTATACAGTATCTATTGGTATTATACAGACATTCAGCAGACATAATATCAGATGAAACAATATTTTACTTAAGAAATGCATACATCCATAGCGAAAATGAGATCATGTTTCATGATTGAACATATTTGAACATGTTCAAACATGTTATTTGTTTCTCTGATCATGTCTTCTGATCGTGTTGTATGAACATGTTTGACTGTCAAACATGACCAGAAAATGATCTTGATAAAATGTCATTTATTTTCATTTTAACCTTCCAAATTATTATGGAATAGTAAAATTTAACCATTTTAATGAAATTGATAAAACAGTTTTCAGAAAAATATGTATAGAATGTGTTTTAATTTTGAACATGTTTAACAGTGTTTGATCATGTAATGCAGTTTAACATGATTTATCATGTTTAACAATATATAGCAATGTAAGCATTTTGACATCTTGATCAAATGTCATTTATTTTCATTTAAACCTTCCAAATTATTATGAAATAGTAAAATTTAACCATTTGAATGAAATTGATAAAACAGTTTTCAGAAAAATATGTTTAGAATGTGTTTTTATTTTGAACATGTTTAACAGTGTTTGATCATGTAATGCAGTTTAACATGATTTATCATGTTTAACAGTATATAGCAATGAGCATTTTGACATTTGCAGTAGACATCAGGAAATATGGGAAAATTTTTGCCTACTTAAAGATAGTTTGTTTGGTTTTGACCCTGCTGGGAATCAAACCCGCGACCTCCCACACGGGAAGCGGACACACTACCACTTGAGCTAACCAGCTGTCACTTAAAGATAGAACGGCCATACAAATTTGGGACCCGGCTTATAAACTGATGAAATGAATCCTGTTTTTCAACAATTAATACAAAAAGTTCCTCTCTGATCAAATTTGCACCAACTACTTCAATGTTTTCTTCCATTTTTACATTGAAAAGATGGCACCCAGCATCATCAAATGGATGAACTGGTTGCTTCAAACTTCCAGGATTTCCAACTGCATAAATTATACCAGTGGTCAAGTTCTGAATGAAATACTTTATTCTGAGCATAGCACCATTTTCACAAAGTACTGTATGGCAATGTCTCTTCTTCATTCTTCTATAGTTTTCAGAATAAATTGTATTTCCATGCAATACCAATCTGTATGCAATTTTGAAATCTTTTCTTGCATGAACACCAATTTTCTCACAAACCATGTTTTTCTCAAAATTGCTCATGAATTTAGTAGAGGAAACACCACTATCTAACAAATAAATATCTTCAGCAGATCCACAAGAACGAACCTTAGGAGATATTTTCGACACAAATGATGCCCATAAAGGCTGATCTTTGATAAGCCTTTCGATGTTGGTAGATTTGACATGAAATCCTGCAAGTCGAATTTCCATTATCTGCTTCGTAACATCACCTGTACCATGGACAGAGTTAAGAAGACAAGCATTGTTGTCCTCAAAGCCAAAGCAACTCCAGCAAAACAGCGGGCCCCACTGCCTCACATAGTATACAAGATGAGCACCAATATTATGCACATTCAACCCACATGATCCAGGCTTATACATTGTGGCAAATTTACAGTAGAATTTATCAAGAAGCATTTCAGCCCTATCCAGTTCAACTGATGTCACAGAGTCCCCAAGAAGAAGGTATATACCTTCTGAAAGCATGCAAAAATGCTTTAAATATATGTCTGGCAATATGCCAACTACACATGGATATCCATAAAACAAAAG
Organism: Nuttallia obscurata; assembly: GCA_032358795.1. Taxonomy (NCBI): domain Eukaryota; kingdom Metazoa; phylum Mollusca; class Bivalvia; order Cardiida; family Psammobiidae; genus Nuttallia; species Nuttallia obscurata. Next base: position 7,684 of record JAULCC010491268.1, on the reverse strand, counting down.
CCATGTTTGTAATTCAGTTGCCTTAAAGTTACAGAAATTCTTTTCAAGATCTCTTGGTAACCTTTGAATGAATTTTGGAGGAGATATTTTTTTTAACCTTGAACTGATAATTTTTATTGATTTTCCGATGAAATATGCCTGTCCAGACTGTGTCGGTGATAACCACAAATACAGCAAAAGTTTTGTCACACCCAAAAGGACACTGTGCATATAATCTGGAACTATTCCATTAACCATGTCAAACCAAGGCATTGCCATAAACCCTGACGGCCCTGCAATTCCTTTAATTCTGTTTGATGAAGTCGCTATTGGGCCTTTCTCAAACTTTATATCATCTGAATCTCTAATTGGTGGTTTGTCCTCTGGTGTCCTGTATGGATAACTGCGACTTGAACCTCTCCCTTGTTTGACGGTCATTCCAGGCTCTTCACACGTTATACATCCATACTGCCCATTGTGCATTGTCATCCCAGTAGCATATGCTTTAGCCTGGAGATCCATAGTAGCTAAACAGACACATAATTTGACTTGCTTTTCACCCTCCTGCGTCATAACTGATACACCATCCCCATACAACCTTGTTAGCTCATCTGCAAGTGATATGAAATATTCAAGAAAGGGTGGGTTTGAGCTTCCCTGCCAAACACCAGCCAAAATTGTATTTTCCCTGGCAAACCTATGAGCCACTGAAAGTTCATTTATTGCAATGAAAATAGGCCAAAGCTTAACTTTGCTTGAACTGTACAATGGAATTCCATCAGTATTAAGAATTCCACTTATATTGTGTGAAGATGAAAGAAAATTCCCATCCTTGCACATGTCCTTATATGCCTTTCCTTGGTAAATATCACACATTTCTGAGTCACTGTCTCTAGCTTTTCTTTTGTTTCTGTAGATTTCTTCCATAATGCCATCTCTTTCTAGCAACAACTTTAATTGTAAAGCTATATCACAAATGATGTAAGAACAACATGGTTTCCCTTTTGGATTTTCTTGATCAGTTAGTGATCCTTCATATCTGAGACCCTCACAATTAGGTGTTGAGCAATTAACAATATTACTATCATCTGGAAATCTTTTGAGACAGTTTTTACAGTAGTGGAATACTTTATAATTTGATCTGTTTATATCTTTGAATACTTTTGATAGTGTTACATGACTTAGTGCCTCAGAGGTTGGACATATTGCTTTTAACAATGACAATAATGATTCAGAAGAAGCCTTCGACAAGTTATATTGAAGAATGAAGGATGCTATTCCAAATGTATTTAAATCAGGCTGATTATCACATGTTTTTTCTCTATTCATATCGGCAATTCTTTCCACACTTTCTGGAACTGAATCAGAACTGTATGTATTGTCTGATGTGTCACTGTCACATGAGTAATCAGTGCTATTGTCACTTGAGCTATATGAGGAAAATATTGAGTCACAATTTTCATTTTCTATATTTTCATCCCCAGAAGATAATGTGTCTTCAAGAACCACAGGCTTTAATGAACCTTCCCCAGGCTGTACAGTCAACTGAAAAGTTACACTTTGGGAAGTTGATACATCCATTTCATTGTCACTGTTCATCAAGTTATCACTGAGATAAGTATCTTCGGCATTTTCATCAGACGTGTTTAGCTTCATACTAACTGTTTCACTGGTAAATGATATCCCACGATTTCTCATAAATGTTCTCCGTGGAACTGGACGTGAATGGTCATATAGATACAACTTCTTTTCAGGCTTTACTGGACCTATAAGAAAAAGTTAACTTCATTACTTCATATCGAATATGCTACAATTTCTTTTGTATTTGAAATTTTACAATGAATAAATTTTCTATCTGCTGCAATCTAGGAAAAGTGACATTACTGTCATTGCAAAGTCTACAAACCATGTTTATTTTTAGATGGACTTATATCTTTGACAATTGCCTTAAGCCACAGAAATTAATCTGTCTAAACATTGTAGACCAAGAAAACACTTTTTGTCAGAGACTTGTTGGCTGATCTGGCTGTAAAATGTTTAGAATGCTAAAAGGTCCCATTTTCCATATTAAGCGAATTAATAATTGTCAGTCATTCAGACCTGCCTGTTACAAGAAGAACCCGTAAGTTTAATTTTTTGACATTATTTAACCCCATTACCTAAATTTAATCATATGCTATTTTTAGAATCATCCACAATGAAAGCTGATGGTATCAATTTGTACAAATTTTGTAGAGGGTTACTAGAAACACTAGTTAAGAACACTTACACCAACTAATTTTCAAATCTGGCCACTAGTTTTTGAGAATAAGGTCTTTAAAGTTTTTCCTGTCTGTTGCCATGGCAACCACAGTTCTGCATGGATTCAAATTCTCAGAACAATTATTATACTGGTCCATCAAAGGATCATTTCTGTGAAATTATGTTGAAATTGAACAAGTAGTTTCAGAGAAGAAGTTTGTCAAAGTTTTCTATATAGCTTTATAAGGAAAACTGACTGCCTAATGGCGGCCATGTTTATTTACATATCAATATTCTTTGAACAAATTTGGTAGAGGTCCACACAAGGATTTATGTTGAAATTGGACCTGTAGTTTTTTAGAAGAAGATTTTCAAAGTTTTCTATATATTGTGAAGGAAAACTGGCCCTGCCCCTGGCGGCTGTGTTTTTTGGCATATCATCATTCTTTTAAAATCTTTTGGTATAGGTCCACCCAAGGATTATTTTTGTAAATTATGTAGAAACTGGACAAACATTTTTGAGAGAAAGATAGTTTTAAAAGTTTCACTTCTGTTGCCATGGCAACCAGAGTTCTTCATGGATTGGAATTCTTTGAACATTTTGGAATTCTTTGAATAATTTTGAAAGAGGACCATCCATGACTATTCCAACCAAGTTTCATCAACTTCAATTCATTGGTTTCAGAGGAGATGTTGTTTAAACAATTGTGGTATATCAACTTCGATTCAGTGGTTTCAGAGGAGATGTTGTTTAAACAAATGTGGACGTACAACGTACAAGATATACTGTACGACATTTCACATGTTATGGAAGGGCCCATCCATCACAATAACTCCCCTGAGCTAAAAAGTATCAATATCTGGAAGAAAGGAAAACTTCAATACTGAATAGTTTTGAAATCATGGAAATGGAGCAATTGAGTATAGCCTGTTATTGCTCCATTTTCCGGAATTGGTTAAAAAAAATACTTCATTTGCAAAGGTGTAAAATAGCATATATATGGAGTAAATGTTAAAGGGCAATCTATGAACAACCACTTGTTATTTTGAAGATTTTTCCTTCTGTTGAAATGAAAACCAGAATTTTCAATGGAAGTGCAGTTTACGTGAGTTTTTAATTATAATGACTCAAACAGCCCTGCTAGTGGAGGCCAACACTTTACTTTTTAAATATGACAGACTAATGGTCCTTTACCAGAGTGTAGCTCCTGTGAAGTTTGAAAGGGATGACTCTACAGATGTAGAAACTGTAATAAAATGTAATATTTTTTAGCACGACAACTGACAGCTATGATGACAAAGATACTAGGGCTGTGGCAATACCTCCACTGTTTTCTTTGATAAAAAAAACTTAGCTTATCATATAAAAGAAGATGCACTTTGAAAAACAATTCATCATCTGAATTGTTGTACCAAATTTTATACTTACTACAATCATGTACAGCATGTAAATGGTATAATACCCTCTGTTTTGAGGATAACACACTGTCACACATTAAGCATTTGAATTGTCCTTTCAGTGTTGGTTGAAATAAGTCTTTTTTGTGTAAACGTTCATCTGCCATGGTCAATACCTGCTGAGAAGTAACAAACAAAATGTTCTATTCAACCATATCAGTTTTATGGACTGATACATATTTACATATATGTCAAACATTGAAGTCCCAGAAAAGAAATGTTTTTTTCGGTCCTACATGGTTGTGTGACATTGACAACTGTAATTGGTAATGAATATACAAATATTTTTTAATGGGGTTTACACCCTATTCTTATATGACTTTGCTATGCACAGTGAATGACGTTGAAAGTATCATGGTAGAATTATAGCTGCTATGCGTATCATTAGAAAAAAAATTCTTTAACAAAGGAATGAGACCAAAACATCGGCAAGTTTCTTCTATAGATATGAGCAATTTCTTATGCTACATTAATTTCAAATGTTGTCAGCTTTAGAAGCATCAAAATAGTCAGTTTGAGGGGAAATGTAAAGAGTAGCCATGCAAATAATGATATTTATCCGCAATTATTTTTACATGTCAACATTCGCTTTTTTTTAAAACAATATATCAAAGGATTTAGGAGTACCCATGGAGATCAGTGAACCAACTAGTTAAAGTTACTTAGATGATAGTTAGAATCGATATGACTGACCGTTTTGGACACATTTTAGTTTTTCCTGAAAATTTTGCATTTTCCAAATAAAGATATTCGGATATATACGTATAATTCAAGAACTTTGCCAATAGTTTTTTGGTATACATATAACATAATTATTATAGATCTAAATTAAAAAAGGCCACGGAATAACCACGAACATATTAGCAGACACGAGCATATGAGAAAAGGGGATACTTTCCCGCATAATACATGACTTATAGACATCGAAGTTCTTGCATCTACTTACCAAAAACGTGCAACCAATCGTTACAAGAAGTAAATAATGAATTCCGTGACTGTTTCCAAACATTTCTTCATCGTCAACACACGTTCTGCGTTTCCGGAAACCTACCGGAAACCTATGTATTATCCGACCCCTGGTTGTACCGGTATATTTTCTAAGCAAACGAGATAGTTGTCCAGTTACATTCGAACTAATTTAAATTATTTTTAAAGTAAAAATGGGTGATTTTAACATGAAATCATCAAATACATACATTTTGAGATATAAAAACAGCGAAGTAAAGACCGATGTTTTTATTTTGCGAGCATTGAAACCGTGATACGAGCGGATAATCCCGATATTTTCTGCAGTAAATTTTCGTCCAATCAGCGACTAGCTTCAATTCGCTTCTGATGCTGGGGAAAATGGCGAGCAATTTGGCGCGAGAAAAAATGTGCTTTGCAGTAATGCGATGGACTAATGATGGAAACCGCCTTTCAGTGCATCATCTAAGGCATATTATCCATCCGAAGAAACCCTGGGATCAATATAAAGAAGGGGATACTGGAGTATCGGCATATCCGGGCTATCCAGGAAAATGGTCGTTTGAAATTTTGGCGGTTGGAGGTAAAAAAAGCTTTTCATAAGTTTACGTGTTTAGAAGGTTTCAAGTTTTTTATCTTCGAACACCCGGAAGGTCAATGATCCTAGCAGATATATACGCACAAACAACAGGTTATCATGAAATATACAGTACACAAAATAGCAACATATTTCCACTACCGAATAATATGGGTAGATCTACATAAAAGTTACATAATATACGATATATCGTCAGTCTTGTTTTCATATCATATTATACCACAACATTAGTTTATTTTTTTATAATTGCACCCATTAATCATGCATAAGAAATATCAGAAGACATACATAAACTTGTATTCAGACCGTGTAATATATCGGAAACGGGTCAACTCGGTCGTGAGTCAAGTCGGCCTGGTTCAACTCGGCCTGATATTTTAAAGTGTTAGTCAGGCATGTATTTTTAGAAACACATCTTAAAGACATCTGGATTTATAAAAGAAAATTTGATTTGCACTTTGATAAACATTGGTCTAGCAGTGCACTAAGTAAAACATATTGACCAGTATTGTAGTTCGTATTTATCAACCTGAGTAATAGATAAACAAAAATGATAGTTTACCTTACTGAACATTGACTAAAAAGTAAGGATATATGGTCTTGAGAAGATCACTTATGCATGAAATAAGTTACAACTATTGATAGATTGATATTCTCAGTCGATATGTGAAAGATTTTAAACAAATTACTAGTGCAAAATTACTGTAATTTCCTATTCTATATATTTATTTGTCCATCATCTATTACTTAAACCTGCTAACTTTTTTTTATGATTATATTTGAATAGTTTGATTGGACAGTTTGTTGGAAATTTGTAGCTCACCTGGCTGTTGAGATTGTACCATGTTAACAAAAGTTGCTTTGTTCTTACAGCTTCAAGAAAAGAAATGGAGACATGGTTGAAAAATTACCTGCAGGATTTGGCTGATGAAAAAGGTGATTCTCTCTCTCACCTTAGCCTTCCTATCTTTTGTACATTCCTAACATGCTTTGATCATTCACATGAGAACAAAATTGATATCCTAAATATATGATTTTTCAAGTGGGGAAGCCTTCCAGCTGGCTTGCGGTAGGTCGGTGGTTCTACCCGGGTGCTCTCTCTACCTGAAATAGTATACAGAGGTCCCCCAAGGTCTTCCTCCTCCTGTAATGAGCTGGACATAACGATGTGACTGAAATAATGTTAAAGCAACGTTAGATTCCAAATTAAACAAAACCTAAATATGACTATTTCTTAGTGTATTTTCACTAATTTTAAATAATTGAATTTGAATAGATATATATCTATTATACAAACTCGAATAACATGCATGAACCAATGGAAACATTTTAAAACTAGCTGATAATTTTTTTTCTTGCTAATATTTTCAAATCAATTTCATTCCAAAACTAAAGTGATACTATTATGTTCAAATTTTCAGAAGCTGATGAGGCTGTGACCATTAAGAAAAAACAGGAGACTGTGACCATAAAGAAAAAAAATGAGGCTGTGACAAGAAAGACAAAGCAATCTGGTAAAAATGTTTTTTTCTCACTGTTTTAGCCAAGATATAAGCATTGTTTATGTAAGTTAAGGTGTAAGGAAGAACAAATCCATTGATAAATCAAATTTAACTTTTAATCATACTGGTAACAGGCAAATGTTCCATTTCCCTTGTTGTTTTCAAAAGTGATCTTTTAGTTACAGAAGCATGAAACAAATTTCTTCGACAGAAAGGGTTATTATTGAAACATCATATAAATTGGTTCTGTTGTTATACTAAGAATTACGTTGAAATTGTTCCTTGTTTAGGGGTTTACATTGCTTCAGTAGTTTTTTTGAATCACCTGGCTACTTGCTGGTGGAGGAAGACCCCCAGGCACAGAGGTGAGTCACTGATTAGAAGCACTGTTCTTTCTGTTAGTCAGGCGTGAGACTTCCTTTCATGAAAATCCAAACATGCTCAAAATCAGTATCAAACCCATGCATTTAGAGGGGCCGAGTTATTCATACAAAACAATAATTCAGTGTTTGTATTTTCCACTAGTCTGTCAATGCAATGTGAATTGTACTTTAATGACGTTTAAACTGTTCTAACTCCGTGGCCAAGTGGTTAAAGTCGTTGACTTGCAATCCCTCAGCCCCTCACCGCTTTGGGTTCAAATCCCGGTCTGGCCACTTCAGAATTTTCATGTGAGGAAGCCTTCCAGCTGGCTTGAGGTAGTTCGGTGGTTCTACCTTGGTGCACTCTGTGCCTGAATAGTGTCCCGGGGGTCTTCCTCCACCTGTTATGAGCTGGACGTCGCGGTTTAACTAAAATACACTCGTCCAATGTTCTAACCCGCCACCTTGTAACTTGTTATTTATTTGGCAAATAATGAACTTGAAACTTGTACGTACCATACTATTCGTAGCAAGTATCATTTTGCTTTCTTGTCAAGAAATTTGAATTGTGAAATCAC
>JAULCC010491157.1:0-10892 GCA_032358795.1 Nuttallia obscurata | reverse complement strand
TCTACCCGTAACACCAGTATGCCTAGGGCTGTTATTAGCTCAGTTTTTATTGTATCTACTGTCTTATATTTTAAAGCTTTTGATAAACGCTTGCTAACGTTTGTGCAGTTTGAATACGTTTACGGTGTGTTAAAACCTAGAATCGTCCGTAAAATTATATACAGGGAAATTGTTAATGTCACATGAAGCTGGTTAGATGGACTCATCGACGTTTAGTTATCAGTGATAAAAACAAAATCTTGCATAAAGTGCAACAATTTCATACATTTGATCCCATCTTTCTTTTGACATATGTGTGTATATATATTGTGAGGGACTGTCTATAGTAATCAGCATACAGAGTAGCTGCGAGAACCGTCGAAAAAGGTATGTTCATGATATGCTTATTAATTCTATTTGGATATTTTCGTCTAAACATGAAATTCTTATTTTCTATTTGCTTAATGGTCTCCATTTGCACTTTTGTGGAATGATCTCCAGGATAATGCAAATACATTCTTAATCCAAATTGTACGTAGCTATGGACACAAACAAAGTTTGTAAACCATATGTCGATATACGTAGTTATGTACAAAATCAAAGTTTGTACACCATATGCTGACGTAAGAAGCTTTGTACCAAATCAAAGTTTGTACACCAGATGCTGACGTAAGAAGCTTTGTACCAAAAACAAAGTTTGTATACCAGATGCTGACGCAAGAAGCTATGTTCAAAAACAGAGTAAGTACAACAGATATCGATATTTAAAGCTATGTGCAAAAACAAAGGTAGTATACCAGATGTCGATGTTAGTAATTTTAAAAAACAACCACAACAAAACATGTTTTATAGTCTTAAACCCAAAATTTATCCAAACAGTACAACCAAGAGTTTCTCACAAAATAAAAATTTTATCCAAAGTTTAACAGTCTTATGCACCACTTAGACTGTTAAACTTTAGTACTAACACTTCATGCATTTAGTAACACATTACAGTAGTTACAGTTGTTGCAGAGTCTTAACTCAAATGAAAGTTGACACTGCCTCTTGTTCTAAATATTCTTCCTGTTATTAGTGAAATGTCCAAAAGTGTAAATTGTAGTCTGCCTAACTCGAGCTCTAAAGAAATATGTATACTGTTTATCGTATGTTTGACAATATTACCAGTGCTAGCATTCCTTAATGCGTTTCAACTGTTTGCAGACTCTCAACAAAAAATGAAACTCGACATTGCTGCTTGTTTAAATTCTTCCAATGTCAAGTGAAAGTCAAAATTTGTAATTTATTAGTTTGTCTAACTCAAATTCTACAGATACATCGAGCACGGGCATCTTTTGAGTACTGTGTCTGTAGTTTAATCAGAGGAACTGATGTAAAACGTGCATCGATTTATAACTTTTAGAGATTTTTATATGGTAATTGGTAGTTGGTAACGGAACGGAACGTTTTGTATAGCGCTGCCTGTCTGAAAAGGGTGTTAGTTGTTTTAGTTGAAGACACGTTATACGACTGCACAAAGCTCAAACGTAAGATTTACAATAACAAGCATTAAAATTTTGTAGTTACAGATCACACTTCATACTCTGTTCAGAAGTGGGATTTTAAACATGATATCTCCTTTATATTCAGAAGTGGGATTTTAAACATGATATCTCCTTTATATTCGAATAGTCTATTGTGATTCGCTACAGTCAACTAAAGATGTCGTCTTTTCGCATGGCGAAATAGAAATAGATGTTCGTATTTTAATTAACTTCACCATATGACTATTCATGCCATGAACATATATTTTAGAGAAATTTAGACGTATATGTATTTTATTTCAGGACATATTTTAACCATCAGGACACACGATGATGAGGATAAACCGATGTATCGTTAGTTTACTTATTTTGTCGATGGTATCTTTTGTTTCCGCAAATTCACATACCCATATTGTATTCATATTAGGAGATGACTTAGGATGGAACGATATCAGTTTCCACAATTCGGAAATGATAACGTCCAATCTAAACAAATAGGCATCTGAAGACGTTATTCTCAACAGCTCATACGTTCAGCCAGTATGTACACCGTCGCGTCATTCTTTCATGACGGGAATATGCCCATTCAAGATTGAGATTCAACGGGCTGGAATAGTTCCGTATAAAGAAGAGTGTTCTCCAACTAATCTCGATTTCTTTACGGAAAAATTAAAGACTTTCGGGTATGCCACACATATGGTCGGGAAATGGCATCTTGGTTCCTGTAACTGAAATTACACGCCAACATACCGTGGTTTGATTCTTTTCATACTTTTATAACGGAAAGAAAGATTATTATTCGAAGGGTAATTCTAAATGACATTGATTGTCGTGATTGCGAAAAACCGGCATTATACAAAGCTTAATCTCCAGAAATATATTCGGAACGGATGGTTGACATCATAAGAGAACACGACACAAATGTTTCTTTATTTTTGAATTTGCCTTTTCAATCTGTTCCCCCATTCAGGTACCGGTAAGGTATGAAAACATGTATCCTAACATCCAGGATAAACAACGCCGGCAGTATTGTGCGTTGGTTTTCCATCACAATACATTGGGGGAAAAAAATGGTTTCTGTGTTGGACGAAGCTGTTGGAAATGTTACTGATGCTCTTCAAAAGACCTGCTTAATGAATGACGCGCTAATTATATTTACTGCCGATAACGTTGAAATGCCTAATCAGGGAGGCAACAAATCCTCTTCGTGGTGCTAAAACAACGAATTTCGAAGGTGGAACAAGTGCATCGGCGGTTCCGCAAACAGTTACACATACGATGGATTGATTCATGCCGTTGTCTAGCACCCAACAATAGTTGCGGCTGCGGGAGACAACACGACAAGAGAAATGGACGTGAACCTCAACGAACAGAGCTTAAGGAGGCAGTACACAGTAGCGGGCAAAATTTCCGCATTGGTCCCTGAGAAAATCCTTTTAATTAATGCAAATGCAGGTTTGAATTGACTTATTGGCATTAGTAATAATGATCATTGTTTATTCTGTATCAAAATCTTGTAGTGTCACATGTGTTATTAGATTACGGCCAAAGGTCGTGACCATTGTAAATATATAGGAGGATAGTGAATGAAAAAAATACGAAACTTCACTTGCTGGCTTTATCTGCTGTTGAAGCTTGCCATTTGACAGTTGGTCCAAAAAGTGTAAAAAAAGTGGAAGAAAGTTACGGAAACCCCATTCTTTGGACTACAAATTTGAAGTAGGCACACATTGAGAAAGCTAAATGTGAAATTTATTGTGGCTGTCATGCTGCGAAACATTTGTTTTCTTGATCGGAAAAATGTATGATTTTGACTGTTTTTGTCACCAGTTTTCATGACCATAACAAGTGCTTTGAGAGGACTGAAGCAACTCAAAATAAAGTCCCTCAGGCTGGCTATTGTTTGTTTTGTACTGCTGTTGGGTAGATTACTAAGAGAAGCTATATAATCATTTTCTGGTTTGTGATTGACAGGCTGTATCAGGACATATTGAGCATTAGTGATTCTCGGCCGAAGCAGATTCCTGCCAGTACTGTATACTGCCTTCATTTGCATATAATCTAGACGATGCCATATTGGCTCAAACAGGACATGCGGAATAAGGGTCGGCGATTACAAATTGATCCAGGGTTTTCTGGGACTGTTTCCAGACTGGTATAAACTTAAAGACATATATAATGTCACTGAATACATGCAAGATGAGACTCTTTACTATAAAAGTAAGGCAAATTCTGTGGTCATTCAAGAAGGAGAACTTTTCAAAGGCGAAGGTCTGTACAACTTGCGTGAATACCCTAATGAACACAACGATATATATTAGGGAAATGCCTTATGTTGTGACCGAACTTAAGGCCAAACTTGACGAGTATAGGGAGTCTATGGTCCAACCAATAATATACCCATAGATCCAGCGTCAAATCCATCCAATTATGAAGGATATCGGTCACCAGGATGTGTTGATCTAAAACAGACTAATAAATGTAACCTGGGTTACCGGTTATACATACTAACAGACAGAAAACACGTAATACTTCGATAATGTTGTTAAGATATTTAACCTAATAACTTCTAACTTTAAATGAACTCGCACACAATATTTATTTAAAATACTTCATTTTATGGCTAACTGGGAGATCGCGGAACGTGTTCGCTCCAAATATATCTGCCGCTTAAACGGTGGTATATAACATCAAACACGTCTATCATGTGTGTATGTGTAATTCTTTGTAAACAATGAGTTAACATGTTTTAAATGAAAATATCCCTGATTTTGTTGAAGTTATCAGATAAAAAGAATACTATGCAACTGTATTTAAAATGTTACATTGAGGATATTTTTCTATGTACAGTGTTTTTTGTAAAGTTTATCAGACTGGTAATATGTATATAACAAGTGTAAAATACATATTCACATTCTACTATTTTCATCAGCGACATTCTAGGTATGATGGGTCTTGATTGTTTAAATATGATGCAATGTTTTTCTCTCAAAAATATCCCGCGAAGTAAACAGGAGCGTTCAAGGGAGGGCATTATTAAGGCTTAGTTTGACTAACTCCCATGTACAATATGAACATATTATTAGTTATTGTACGAATACTGGTTTATAGTTTGGTTTGTGTCAATTGTATTGACGTGATGACGAGCAAGCCGGGTCAACACTGCTTAAACAATTATTGATATATATATTTTAGTTTTGTTTGTTTATCCTTAGAGTAGAAACAAATCTAATAAGTAGTTGTGTTAGTAATTGTAGACTGCAAGTGGACGTTAGAGTTGTGTAAGATGTTTCAGGCTAAACTACCGAAGTAGTTCTTAGATGGGCGCTCGCAAGAGTTCAACAGCAGTATGAGTCCTTGACTTTGTACAAAACATTATAATAATGTTGTGGCACGCGTCCATGACAACAGTGGATTTTATGAAAGTTCTATATAAAAGTTTATGATAAATTTGTAAACTGAAACTGAAACTGCTCTATTTGTTTAAACACCTTATTTTACACATAGTATATTCGCTGGCGTTGTACATTGACTTAATCTTTTATAATGAAATATATACACAATGGTGTTAAACAATGAAACAATAAATATTCGACAAAATAATTATATAATCCAAATATTAAACAAACGTCGATCGCACTACATAGTAGAATATTCTGAGCGTTTCCTCTATATTCAGTCTATCAACAAAGAAATAATCGAATCCTATGATTCATTTTATAACAACAACAACACGGAGTTTTGAGCTCTTTCTTCTACCGAGTCAGACTTTCTCACGCCTACTGAAAATTTGTTCCATGGTTTTGGCCCTACAGTTTGATAAATTCTATCACTTATTGTTTAAAGTTTATTAAATGGTACATCATGAAAACCTGTAACAGTCTGAAGATCTTAAACTACGTCTTGGAACTTGTTTTGCTAACAATTCAGTCAAATTAGATTAATCATTTCCAATTAAACCGTTACACATGACAGTTAGAATGTTAAATTCAATTCTAGCTTTGATAGGGAGACAGTGTAATCTGAACAAAGCTTGTTTTGAACTGTCGTACTTGCTGGCATTTAAAACAAGTTTGGCACATATGTTTTGTATCATTATCATTTTCTGAACTTCACACTGAGGGATACCATAATATTGCATTGAATATACAAATGATAATGCAAGAATTTTAGTAGCCTCTTTAGTAAGGTATTTTCTAATACTTTTTATTCTGTGATAATTAAACATTGCAGTCTTACAATTTTTCTTGGAATAATCCTTAAAACTAAGAATTTCATCTATACAAACTACATTGATATAAGACATCTTATTATATATAAGGTCAAACCATTTTCATGCTTCATGTGCCATTTCGTTTCTTTTTTCATTTTTTCCGATTTACCTGTGTCACCCTGTTCCCTTAAGGGTCCAGTATTTGTTACAGTTTTTTAAATTTATTTCAATTTTAGCTTTTGACAATAAAGCGAAATGGTTAGCAGAAGAAATTTGTCAATACAGGCGTAGGTTCGAATTTCCACTAAAGCACATTTTAAATATCATATAACTGTTTTGACATTTTTTAATTTTTCATCATGTGTATGATCTCTTTGTTTATTTGTTTGATTATTTCATTTATTTCACGTTTTGCAGACTAGGACTAATAGAAGTTTCAAAGAGAGGGAAACGGATACAGAGAACTCTTCTGTAGCACTACAACTTTTAGTTCTTTAACATGCCACGTGTATAACACTGATACAGGGGCGGGGGTGGGGGGTGGGGGTGAAATCCGGGCAGTCAATTGTCCTTAAACGAAAACACAGTCGTAATGTTAACCCTAAATCCTGAGCACCAAGGTGGAACAGCCATTTCTTCTAATTTTAAAGTGCTTGGTTTGACCCGGCCGAGATTCGAAACCCATGGTTTTTTGTACTCTACCAATGAGCTAACCGGGCGGTGGCGTACGATCTGTAAATAAACCCAAGGCAGTGACAAACACATGCCACTCTACAAATTGTGACGTCACAAAACGTAGTGCGTCCGTGGGATATTTTTATACCATGACCAATATAAAGCAAAGTTAATATCAACGGTACATGTAGTTTATTCAACAATGTCGGTCTGATGACAGGATTAAGTATTGTATTGGAATATTTAGACACTATATAACAATATCACAGTATGAAGTTAAAGAGAAAGACATAAGTAAAATTACATTTTTAAGAATCTCAATGTTGATTTAATGCTTTAAATATTATAATATATATATAAAACAAAGATAACAGGAATGCATAACATTCTGTAAAAATGATGTAACAGTTTAAAAATAAAATAATTTGGAAGTTTCAAAACATCTGCAAAAGTTTGCAAATATGAAAATAACATGAATGCAAGAGGTTTCAGAATGAAACTCTTTACAGTTAATGTGAATTTTTCACACAAAGGCACTGAAACTACGCTAAAAACGTCTACACCGTGACTAACGGGGGCAAGTATCATTGGGAGAGGTTTTCAATAAGCATTTTGCTTTCATTCAAATCCTATGTCTATTTGTGAATTGAATAGTACCTGTATGTTTGTATTGATGAATGTATCTATTACTGAACTGTATGTACTGTACCTATTTGTATTTTGAAACCAATAAATATGTTTAAACTAAGTATCACATCCAGTCATAGTGCATCCATGTTTCCTGAATATATCTCAACTTTTGCAACAGTTTTCAGATATTTAATATCCTATGTCATATCTGGAGTGCAATAGCTTTAAAGCTAGACAGATAATTATAAAGATAATAAAAGGTGGACTAACAGGCATATACTGATTAAGTAACAAACTACCATATAAGGACTACGGTCATATAAAAACAGATTTGATTTAACTTGTGTGGGTATAATTAAACATTGAAATCTTCTATCTATAGCAGTAGAGTAAAAAGAAATTTCAATGATATGGAATGTAAAAAATATACAGAAAGTGTACACAAATCAACTTATCTTAAAAACATGTTTGCCTTTCAACTTGCGCTTAAAAGAAAGGACCGTTTTGGCATCCCTTGGCTCTTGGAGAAGACAAATTGGCTTAAGTAGCAACCTTCTTTACTAAACGGTTTCTCTCCAAAACTTTTAACCTATTAGGTATCAAATCTCCCACTGTCTTATGTACCGGCGACATTCGAATCTGCTTTTGACCCAAATCTTGTTGGATAATTATGAACACTACGCTACATACAGGAGTGAAATACTCATACATATTTGAAAGGAAAAGATTAGAATAAATATTTTAAACATGACATAGATTAAATTTAATTATTTTTCTTTCAGCAGGTAACCATTGTAGCGTTTAAACTCTACCTTCCCTATGTATAACATCGGATGTAAATTCAACACAAATATCATAAGTTTTTTCTGTGACCTGTAACTTTTGCTCTAAATTTTGTGCTAAAAATGTCTTTAAAATGTTTTAAAATGTCTGTCTGTCTGTTAAGCTGTTACACCAGCTAGTTGCGACATTGTATAATGTGTTGTATAGTGTAGGCTGCTAGAAACTCTCTTTTACGACACAAAATTTTTGATCATTGGTTGAATGAGTATAGAATGTGTCTATACCTATCATCTATACATGAAGTATGTTGAATATATAAAAAATATTACACTGTTTTGTTTCATAAATGTGTTAAAAATGATAGAAATCATATGAGTTTGTTGATTTAAATAAACACACATAAGGCTCTAATATTGTAAATAACAAAATAAAAAAAAAAGAATGCGATGAAAATTTTGTGAATGCTGTTTCAGCCCGACTTTGTAGTGTACCGACTGTCCAGTCTCATCATCAGTGCTAATCAGTCATACAGTGAAGTATCAATGATGTTGAAGCATATTATAAATCTAATATGTCCCGTGCGACCAAAAGTCTGTAAGTGAAACGCGTTGCACTAGGGAGATTGCACCGGTCATAATTAAAGCAGTTATCCAGGCTAACTGTGTTTAAAGTTTAAGTATATAAAGTAAACCTTACAAATCAATAATTTGTGTCATATTCCAAAAACATGGATGTCCAAAGTTATCCTTATTGTTTTTAAATGACCCATACGCAGCCAAAAACGGTATGATGAGACCGATACAAATGATTCCAATGTCCAGTAAAACTCTTGGTAAAGTTACTCTGCTGAAATGGAAGGTAAATACATTTGTAAAACGGGTAAAAATGTATATCTAAATAATGTCAATCTTGTACATCCTAGGCGTACATCTAAATAATGTCATTTTTGTACATTCTATGTGTACATCTAAATAAGATCAATCATGTACATATTAGGTGTACATCTAAATAATGTCAATTATGTACATCCAATGTGTACATCTAAATAATGTCAATCGTGTACATATTATATGTACATCGTTACAAAATCAATTTAGTACATCATAGGTGTTCATCTGAATAATGTCAATATTGTATATCATAGGTTTGCATCTAAATAACGTCGATCTTGTACATCCTTATGGAGTTCAAAATTTGAATGATGAGACTTGAAAAACATATCACGTGAGATTAAAATGTGCGCTTACAGTAATAGAAAAAAGATCTGAAGTTATCTTTCGTTTAAATGTTTAGTTTGAGGGCTGGTGAGGGGAGGGAGGGCTTAACTGTTTATACCTGTGTTCCGGAGATCGACAACGACGAAGCTTCCAGTGGAAAATTGGCGGGGTTACGAACATCAAGAAGGCAATGGTTGTCCCACCAAGCAGCGATATCAACGTATCGAAGTGAGGAATAAACATAGCTATTGTTATTACAAACACCATTACAACACATCGCAGGATACCCGCACAAACTGATATTCCTGAAACAACAAATATGATACAAATAGCGACCAGTAGACCCTTTGAGGCCACCAGGTCAAAGGTCAAGGTCATAGTGACAATGAACACAAAAACGTATCCGATAGAAGACGTGAGATCACTTGAATTAACATTAAACATATATCTGTATATCTTTGTAACTTGCAATTCTAATTCTTTACGCTGTATTTTCCATTTACTTAAATACCTGTAGCAAGGAAACGTTTTTAACGGGAAACTTAAATTCATCATCTCTTATATGAAAGTATTTTGAACTGATTAAGAGCTAAACATTTTATTCTCTAACATTGAATTTTGGGTTAGTAATAAACATGAAATTTCCCCACAGGCTTTTTATGTGAAATATTACTAATAAGCTGCCATTGGTAGTTATGCATATTTAATTTATTTAATTTCATCTTTTATATGTTTCTTACAACATGACGCTTGAAGGGAAGGAGGGGGGGGGTAAAGTGCGACAAACATCTCTTGTTTACTTTTAAATATCTTGATCATTGTAAGCCATGCCATCACTTGTCCATATTCTTAGGAGTTACGACATATACAGGAGCTGCCAAATTTAACCGTCATGATATGACAATAATGGAAGGATGTGATGTTACCAAAGCTTGTTATCTGTTATACGAGCGTATCTGCTGTACAACCCGTATAAACACAACTGTCCTCTCTACAGTAATGGCATGTCAAAAGATAAACAAAAGGCAAACTACCCATCTCTTTCTTTTTAGATTTCAGTACAGGCCAAACTCAAACATTTCATTATTGTTAAAAGTAAGATATAAACAAAAGACAAGATGAATAATATACATGTACTGAAAGCAATTATTAACCTTATTTTTGTTAGTTACGTTTACTTATTGTTCTAGAAATGAATTTCCTGTTTAAATAACAAAATACCTTACAAAAAGCATTGTGGGTGTTTTCTAAGTAGTTAAATTTTCGTCAATATTTGTTAAAACTTGAACTCTGAAGATGACACTTAGCCCCTCATCGCTGTGGGTTCGAATTCCGTCTTGGCACTTCTGATTTTTCTAATGAGGAAGCTTCCCAACTGGCTTGCGGTATGTCAGAGGTTCTACCTGGGTGCGCTCTGTGCCTGAAATAGTGTATAGGGTACCCTGGGGTCTTCTTCCACCTTAAATGAGCTGGACGTCGCGATATGACGTTAAATTCCTTATAAACAAACAAAAGAACAAACAAACTGAAAGTGAGGTGTACATCAATCAAATTATCTATTAATATCATCAACGTTACTTTTTAAAACATTTAAGATGTCTAATCATGGGCTTTAACTCGTTTTCTATCAAATTACCGGTATGTGTACATATTTAACTTGTGTCTGCAAACAAAACCTGTAGTATATCTCATCTTTAGTCGCCATTGATTATCTATGAAAATCATTTCATTGGGAAGTAAATTCAGATTACGTATGTGAAAATTTTTAGACATCTTATTTACATGTTCAACAGATTATTCAAGCCCCCATGTTTCAGAGTCAAATGTTAAAATTGGTGAGACCATCGAATCAAATAACTTGAACATTTCATT
>JAULCC010490935.1:0-10893 GCA_032358795.1 Nuttallia obscurata | reverse complement strand
CACTTGAAAAATCTGAAGTGCCCAGACCAGGATTCGAACCCACAGCGGTGAGGGCCTGAGAGATTGCAAGTCAACGACTATAACCACTCGGCCACGGAGGTGCCCTAAAAATGAACGAATGAATGACATAAAATAAATGAATACACTAAATCATTAAACTAAATACTTTATTTTATGAGGGTGCTCTACTACTCGACAGACTAATCTCCAGAAGCCCTCGAATAAAAGCATTCATACACATAGTGATAACAAGTTAGAAGCAATAAATTAAAAGCATAATAATATGAATACAGATACCGGTATATTAAGCAATTCGATAGAGGTCAAAATTAAGATAAACTTATTTTGATATATAATCATGAAGTGTTCAGAAACATGGTCAACTCAACCGTTAGAATGTTTAAACCCTCCTCAGCCTGCTCCTTCAGAAGCAGTCATAACTGAATCTGCACTGTTTGCCAGGGAGCAGAGGTTCTAATGTGTAGTTAAGTCAGACAGTTTTAGTATATGGCAAATATAATTGAAAGAGGTGTTCTTTACAAAACTTTTATTTTACATTGAAATATCGATCGCCACTTTTAGTTATATGATGCCAAACAGAAAGTCAAAAATATAAAATTAAACTATTTCTATAAAATTAAGCTTACATTTTACAGCACTATCAAAATAAGGAAACCATTTATCACGAAAATATCATTTTATTTATCGATTTATAACTTTAAAGCATCCATATAACGCAACAAACTGATTTTCAGCAATGTACGCAATACTGTATGTATAAGCAATTATTTGCGAGCTACTGCAAATATATAGTTGTTTAGCAGTGGAACCCACGCTCGTCTAACAATTAGTTAACCTAACCTGTTAGGACTTCGTTGTAAGCTCCCCGTAGAAAATCTACGCTTTCGTCTAAGCCAAAGGAAGTCACAAGATCTAGAAAAGAAAGAGGAAAAATTCTATAATTAAAAAAAAAGTCATTTTTGGATACTGATCATTGGTACTTTGTACTTTTAACAGTTTGTATTTCATTTTTGGCCAACATTACATCACTGTACCTAAACACCACCTATTAATAATCCTTATCCCCCATTACAGCCCCGTGAAGTGGCAGAGGTTATTTTAATTATGTATGCATTTTATCCACCGACAACCCATATTCAATTCATTGCCACTGATACATTTTATGATATCATAAATGTTTGTAAAATCACAAAAGAAAGACGAAATTCCTGGTCTGATACATATCACAACTTTATCTAACTCTTTCCCTACCTAACTATCAACTAAGCGGCTTTTACATCGCCGTGAAATTACTTTATATGACGGAATAATATTTCAATGTAAATAGCACAATGTGTGGTCTCCCCTCATCACGGTAAATGTTTTTTTTTCTCTCTCTGCATTTATTTTGTGAACCGACTTTCAAGTCCCTGTCTAGTCTCTTTCGCAGATGTTCGCCTATATTCTTATGCATTTGTAATTTAATTGATTCTGGCGAAGAATATTAACTTAATTAGTGCTAAAAGAGGCTCCAAATTTTAACGACCTACGTCGCGCGAGTGTCATTGAAACCGACATGCCGTGTAAGAGATAGTTGGTTAACCCCTTCACTGTCTTACCCCCGAGTTTAAATCATATGCGAACAGCTTGGATCCGGATGAGACGCTGAGTATCTCAGCCGGAGTGATTTACACTCAGCCAATATTCTTGCCAAAAATTCAGTGAATCTGTTAAGTTAAAAAATGAGATAGTCGAAATATTGCGCATGCGCGGTATTGCTTCCGGAAGTGAAGAGGTTAACGGTGCAAGTATCAAGTATCGAAGAAGCAGCCGGGACTAAATTCTCTTACCAGGTCAGAAGCATCACAGGTTTATGGGTATATGCACAAAGCATGAAACAGTTTGTTTTTAATCGAATGCTGTTGCACTAGGGACCGGACACAAAGTATATTTATAAATGTTGTTTATGGCAAACACTGACACAGGTTTCGAAGAAGCAGCCAAGAAAATAGAAAGTTGATAGCTGTACGTAGAGAAAAAAGAAAGTTGATAACTGTACGTAGAGAAAATAGAAAGTTGATAGCTGTACGTAGAGAAAAAAGAAAGTTGATAGCTGTACGTAGAGAAAATAGAAAGTTGATAGCTGTACATAGAGAAAATAGAAAGTTTATAGCTGTACGTAGAGAAAAAAGAAAGTTGATAACTGTACGTAGAGAAAATAGAAAGTTTATAGCTGTACGTAGAGAAAAAAGAAAGTTGATAGCTGTACGTAGAGAAAATAGAAAGTTGATAGCTGTACGTAGAGAAAATAGAAAGTTTATAGCTGTACGTATCAAAACAGCAGCAAAATTCATAATTATTGCAGAAGATACACAGATGTGAATGTAGCAGGTGACAATTCAATTCAATGTTGTCACCTGTAGTAGGGGCTCCGTGACACAGTGGTTATAGTCGTTAGACCATCGTCGCGGTAGGGTTTTGGGTTCGAATCACGATCGACTCAGTCATACACACATATACACGGGAATTTATAGCATGCGGAGGGTCGGTAGTCACGTGGGGTCATCCTCCACCATAATAAAGCTGGGAATAACGACATATGACCTTTACTGTGTCGGACTGACATTAAACGCAAATAAACAAATTCAAAATGTAGGAAGTAATTTCGTAAATTTTTACTAGTGTAATACATTATATATCGGTCTTGATTTGAAATCAATTTATTCAATGTGGTTATAAAAACCCTACACTTGTTGTCAAAGTTTATCAAATTTATCCAGAAAAGTGTTATTATGCTTGCCAAGGCTTACATAATTAAACAAATTCCTGAACTCTTTTAATAAGTGTTGCTTATATTTAGCAGCAGCAGACGACAGCATTGAGACTGGTGCATCCTTTGAAATAGCCGATGACAATTGCAATAACCCTAAGTCTGCTAAGCGCGACCGTGACAGAATATGCAAACAGCTTGGATCCAGATTAGAAGCCGCGTAACTCGGCATCTTATCCGGATCCATGCTGTTGAAACTCGGTCAATTATTCTCCAAATACTGGGTGAATCCGATGAATTTTAAAATCCAAGCAGACGATAATTTAAGCAGACGACATTTTTCCAGCAGGCAAAAGGTTAAAACATCAGACGACATGGTTTTCTCTGTTTAGTATCGGCAACGTAAAAGAGCTTGGGTATAGTTTTCTATTTCGTTTGGTTTGTTTATTTATTTCTTTACGTCAGGTATGCCAGTTGTAGGGCTAATGGACGTCACTGTGTCCTTACACCGGTGAAATAGTCGTAATTCTAAATCCAAATCCTGGGCGCCATGAAGAGAAAGCCAGAACTACCAATTTCAATGGCTTTGGTTTGGCTCGGTCTTAGATCGAACCCACGGCTTCCCTCAACCTAAGTCTTTTATTGTTGCCGAAAACTGTTACTCACCAGGATACACCAAATGCTACTTAGACAGTTTCACAAGACGTTTGTTTCAGTCGATGCAAATTAAAATGTTTAACAAAAGATCACAATATACCATCAATAACATAATGACAATCTGTCATGTGATAACAGGTGTATTTTGATGTGCACTAAACTGCTTGAATTCCTTAGGGCATCATAAAATCTTTAAGTCTTTTAAATCACAGTCAAACCCGTCAAACATGATATAAAGCCTCTCTTTTTAATTCTATTTCGTAAACTAAATACAGCATGAAATGTACCTAACCTATGAAAATTATTGAGTATTCACGCTAAGGGGCCTTTTTAAAACAGGGACAGCACAAAAAATAGATATGCAAAGCTAATAGAGCGTAGATTATAACAGCAAACATAGGACCGTTTTGGGACGTCCGATTTCTTAATTAGTATGCAGCCGGGGAATTAAGGAGAATTCTCCCACATCTATTTAGCCCTATAATGTTACATGTTTTATCGACAACAGAGAATGATGTAGCATACTGCACAACACATGTTTCAGCAAAACATTTAAACAAGTAAAACTCCCGAGAAGATTCCCCTAGCTGCCAAGAAAATTAGAATATATATATAGAGCCCCTATACTCCCTTCGAAGACGGATATGAGAAAAGGAGAAAGAACGTTAGAGAGAGAGAGAGAGAGACAGACTTAAAACCGAGCGACACTATCCAGCACTATAGTAAATGTAAGTAAACGGTCGATGTATGCATCGCTGGATGTGAATTTCAAAAATCACTCTACTCCGTTCGCTTTTAACACACATCCGACAAAACTACAGTCTCTTTATATCTATACTTTAGGAAAAAATATGGAAATTAGTGTCAAGTTCGGATAGAGGCATGTTAATGCTCGCTGTGACTTTTAAAGCTTTAGGGATATGATTTTCTGCGTGTTTGTCTATCAAGTTTAACACGACTGTACAAAGGTCTCTTTTGTAAATATATACTTTGACGCTATAAAAATCATCTCTGTGGATGTTAAAGAATGAGTACTCAGGATATTTGTGTTTGTGGCTAATTGGGGTCAACTGGATTTGTTTAAAGCTTTTCCTTTTTTACTTTGAATTTATGGGAAGAAAATGATGACATGATGACGTCACCAAGTGTTAATTGATAAAACAAATAAAATCAATTAAAAGAATTGTATCTCCGGCGTTATACATCATGGAAGGGAAGGCTGAAGCAGGCCATTTACTGCATCGAAGATTATAAAACATTGAAATACAATTACCTGAATAACCAACGGTAAACATTAGGTACATGGTTCAAATACAGAAAAAAAGTACGAGGAAAAAAAAAGACTAGATAATTGATGTGCTATAAGTATTGAGTGGTCTACGGGTTTCTTCCCCACTGTGTAAATTGAATAACATCTTTCGAAGAAGACGCAAAATTAGTGAAATATGCCGACGCTTCTTCTGCCTTGTGAAATATTTATCAGTTGAGGATTAATTGATTGAAGATGTACTGAGGATCTAGATAGAAACCAGTGGGGAGAAAAAAATTAAGTTGGGAATTATTGTAAATACACCATGTGAACTGAAAAAAAACAACAACAGGGCGGAACTTGTTCTCGGAGAGGGAAGAAAATGGTGATTAGGAATTTACGAAGAGTGGGTGATCTTTCTACTGTGATAAGTATTGTGTGCCTTGTAATGGTCAGTGAGGGAAGGAAAGACTTCGAATTGAAAGGTAAGGATGGTAGTTGCGTGCGTGCGTATGTTCGTGCGTTCGTACGCACATATGCGTCAGCAGGCGTACACCTGTATCTGTTTCGATAATTTGATCCATACGTCTGTTTAAATGTCATTAATGTTATACTATATGGCATTTTGCACGGACGAATAAAAGTTATATTGAAAGAAGCCTTACTTGTAAAATGCAGAAATGCAAATCGTAATAGAGAAGGCTGTAAGGCTGCACTGTAGGATACCTGTTATTGATTTCAACACTCCCAATGGAAGAAGTGATTAAGTTTTAAAACGTTTTCTATTCATCTTTAGAGTCATAAAGCAACTGCGGTTAAACACGTGTTTTCAACATTTAAAACACTCGCAGTGCTACATTTCTATAATGGCAGCTTCTATCGGTTAACCTGGATCAGCCCATGTATATTTTGAGGGTCGTTGCCCGTACAATTACTTTCAAATGGCAAAAGCGTAGACCATGATTAGACAACACTTTGTAAGCGGTCTGAATTAGGTCTACTCTTTTCGTAAGTGCGAACTTGGTATGACATTGACGCCGAAAGGGTTAATCACGCCATGTCATAAATAGTTTTAATGTTGCGTTATTCGTCTCGAATTTTCCCAATAAAACGGAAATATTTGAGCAATAAAACTTCATATTGTCTCTTTACTGAACAAACAGAACCAAACTTGTGGAAACAAGGGCATTTAAAGTCAGTAAAAAGTGTCAAATAATTTATCTTACACGAGAAAAGACGAATAAAAAACGTAAATGATTTGAGGCTAAATTTTAATCGCCCTTTATTCACTTTTATTGTTTACTAATTTGTTTCTAAAAATGCTTTTGCGTCACGTGACCGTAACCATGCATACTTGTCAAAAGAACAGTAAATTTCAAAGTGACGTTTATATTCTCAAGTGGTTCATATCTTACGTTTTATTGAGGAAGACTTTTCTGTTTTGGTTTAATTATTGTTTGTGATCATACATTACCATACGTTACATGGCGCTATCGCTCCGCCCTGCTGTTTGCACTCGCGTCGTGCACTCCGTGTTCACTCTGCCATTTTACTGCGCAATTTGCACGGCGCCTGAATTAACTTAGTAATCTTGCACGTGGCGATGTTGTAAGCGGTCTTTACACATCAATGTGTAACGTTGAACCGATGTGTTCCTGAAGGTACAATGTCTTTAAGAAAATTTATGTATAACCATAACTCTGGTTGTGATTTGAGAATGAATTTATTTCATTGGAATGAATATTATTAACAATAACTTTCGATTGTATAAAGCCAAGGACATTTAGAGCCCAAAGTCCACAGTTTAAGTCGTCAACTGATAACGATTAAAATAAAAACTTATTTAGTGACACGTTTTTTTTCTTCACGAAACCTGTCATTCATCTGGGACACTTGCTAATTAGCCACGAGTTTTCTTTACAATACGGACTCACACTTTCGATGTCAGAGTTACATATTGCATATGAAATGACACATTTGAGTTACATATTGCATATGAAATGACACATTTGGGCAGGATTTTCATAAGCTGCTGTTGAATGTTCATTAATTAACTGCTAATTATAAGAATATGATCCGGGTTCATTGAAGAAAACTTTTATCAACACCAGAAAACTATAATACATAGCTAATACGGTCGAGGTCTGCAGCCTACAGGCACCATCTAGCACAAATAAACCACGATACTGTTGAGTCTGGTACAGTTTGAACTTATGACGTCATCATAGGCTGAGAGGTAAAACAGTACATACGTTTTTAAAATTGAAATGATTGCCGGATGAGTGTCGTAAGAAATTTGACTATAACAAGCATTTATACAAGAAATTTGTCTAGAACATCCAGCCTGGAAATACATGTACATGATTAGCCAGAGTGGTAGAGCGTCCGCTTCCGGTGCGGGAGGCCGCGGGTTCGATCCCCGGCCGGGTCACTCTACGACATTAAAATGCTAGTAATAGCTTTCGATGTATTCAATGAAAACTAAGTAAGTTAAAGTTTAATTTGAGATTAAATGTGAATAGATCAAACAGCAAGTTGTTAACTGATGTGCTGCAACGTTTATATGCAACGTGTAGCTCTTACTTGCATATGTTAACCATTATATAGCTAGGGGTATATTTGATATACGCAAATCAGTTCCATTTAAATTGACTTGTTTTGGTTTATGTTCGATGCCTACACCTTAGTTTATAAGAATTGTTTCCATTCTTGTTTCTCGGTAGAAGCGACACTTGTCTGGTTTCTAATAAATTACACGAAAAAATTTCTCATCGAGGCCCGCAATCAACAGTTTCCTATTTCCTATGCGCAATGAAAATTTCATCAACGTTAAGCTAACTATCAGCACCTCACAAGCAGATTGCAAAATTTATGGTGAAGTCTAAATTCATTAGTTCAATGCCAACGACCTCTGTTTTACGACTGCAGATGAATACTACACTGAAAAACACGATATTAACGTAATTCAGAATATCAAATCAAATAAACTGTTTATAAAAACTCAGCAAAACGATGCAAAAAGAAGAGAAACGTACGTAGTATTGATGCGTATAAAATGTTTAATATGTTATTTGATAAAACCATAACTGTCAAAATCTATAACGCGAGTTTAACACTCTCTGTCAATCCCACATTCTTCGCTATTGCAGGTTATCAGAAACCCGCCTTGTGTCAAATTTCCCCTAAATCCCTATCAGCCGATGATCGGCACGATAGTCGGGTATATCCTGACGCATGGCTGTACGGAATGCCAAGACAGGTTTTCCCAGACCAGCAATAGCTGCCAATATAGAGACAATATGGGTGGCCCGAAGAAGTGTTTTATGAAACAAATTTACACCTGATGATAAAATAAATCATAACGATCGAATTCCCATCACTCAAAAACCTGTTGGATTTAAATGAATCCCGCTGCATTCTATGTGGTGGGTCCACCGGTTACTCACGTTAGTTAATTCTCTGGGGCCAAACAGTTGGCATGGTACTGCAAGACGTGCACCACGTGCAGGGAACCAAGCCAACATGAACTCGTCGCGCCGTCTTCCGACCTTAATTCCACAGCTGGCATTTCTTGGAGATAGTCTCGAGTAATGAACAGATAGAGAATTTACCAAAAATTGATTTTTCTTGCAGGTTTTTATATTTCTATGTTAATCACTCTTATTTCGAGTCATTCTATAAACATTTGCATAACACTAATAATTGAAAAAACAGAATCCACAAAACTAAATGGTTCATGAGTGGAAAGGCAGGGGTCTCTATGGGTGTTTCATCTGGCAGACATACCAGAGGTATAAAATATTACCATAATTATTAAGAGCTGGTTAACCGAACAGTTTTCTCGCTTTCGGTTTTACTTCAAATTCAAATGTTTTTACTTTTTACATGGCAATCTTATCCAAGTTACCACATTTGTTCAGCAACTATTAACTTGAATTAATGATACGATGTCAAACACGTTTTGAAGATTTTTCTTAGAGAAGTGTTTTGTCTTACAGGCGTAGTTTTATCTACAAATTCACGATGCTTAAATGATAAATGAAAAACAAAAATACACGTCCCATACAAAAAGGGGTTAGTTGTAATATCAGGTACATTCAATGCAGGGGATGCTCGTTCGAACCTAGGCAAGCCCGACGCCTCCGTGGTGAGAAATTATTGCGCATCGTCAATACGCAGATTGGGGCGGCGGTCAATTACTTTTGGAGATGCTGGTTAGAACTGCTTAAGAAACCAAACATCACAGAAAGATTAACTATACGCCAACTGACATGCATGAAATACCCTTGAAAGAGTTGTGATCCCCCGGTTAGCTCAAGTGGTTGAGGGTCCGCTTCTGGGGTTAGGGCTAAGGTTAGCGGGAGGCCGCTGGTTTGATCCCCGGCCGGGTCAATCCAAAGACATAAAATTGATAGTAATGACTTTCCCTCCTATATGCTCAGGATTTAAGGTTAGCATAACGACTGGTTTGTCTGTGTCAGGGTAAAGTGACCAACCGGGGTTAGGCCCCGACGTGTATCAATGCTATACACTGGGCACGTAAAAGAACCCGAGAGTTCTCTGTATTCGCTTTCCCCTCTCTGGTGTATCCATTAGCCCGATTTGACAGAAAGTGACGTATATAACATAAACAATCAAATGAACAAACATGAAAGATGTGTAGGACATGTATAAAAAATGAACAAATATGCGTATGGTGGCTAGTCTAAACTAAGTCTACATTGCATATTAAGTCAAAGTAGGGACTATTTCCCATTGTCATAAACTTTTTATATGGTGACTTTGATTGTTTTGTTGTTGTTTTTTTTTTTGCTAGTCTAAAATTCCCATTAGAAAAGTTTTTTTCTTCTAATATACCCAGCTTATTCCCTCAGAGTGTATCGAAGATGACATAATCACGTATCACTGTGTTGTGTTTTTATGTTGTTTTGAACCATGGTCGTCACCTGGTTTAACAGGTGTAGGTATACTCCCGCGTGAATTTTTTTTTCTGTAATTACAACCGTATTTAGATCTATATGTATTTTATATCTAGAACCTGGCATTGAAACAATGACGTTTCGGGATTAGATTAAAATTCGATCTGCACAACTAACAAAGTTATAAGATATATCAGATTTATTTTGCGAAAAGGTTATTACATTCGTTGAATCAACCGTTTTAATTGACATAATCTACTTCAGTTATTTGACATTGTCCTTTAATTTGATATAATAGAATTTATAAAACAACATTTGTTGTCAGGATCACCGTCATTGATCTATTTGCTATGTATTACAATGGTTCATTCATTTTCTAATGTTGCTCATTCATTTACCTGTTCGCTCTTATCGTAGTGAGTAATGTTATTATTCAAAGATTAACTAATTCAATCTTCTTGTACTATTGTATTTGAAAAAAATGTTTATTCGCTACGATCATTTTATGCTCGTCTATTCAGCATACGCTTAACACAAATACAAAGACCTTAAGTATACCATGTGCAAGAGGACGCCCAGTTAAACAACTTTACAAAAAAGCTTGTAAATATTGCAAAAAAAAGAAGACACAGAGATAAATTGAGACAAATTGAATCCTGATTGACAGGTTATATGACGAAACAAGGGCGTGTACTCCGTATTGTATTGCAGGTGCATTTTACTGCCATGTAAGAATTTTATAAACATTCCGGATTGTAGGTATCAGTGCACTATTCATTGTAAATTTGTGTGATTTTGCCATTTTATTGAGATATCGAGCTGGGCCTATGCCTTATAGTTTATTTGTAGAACAAGGCCAGGGTCTAGAATTGAAGCAAAAAAATGTTTGCATTTGAAGTTGTCCGATTGCAACTGGACGGGTTGATCGTTAAGTTTATGTTGGCAAATTTAACGCAATCATACAAATAAACAACGACAGGGCAGACATTCCACAAAGTTTGCATACAATACCAGGCACATAAAATACAATTGATGATATAATACTTCATGATACTTGGTACAAAGAGAATTATGGAATATCATGACGTATACAGAACAACTGAAAAGAAGTGTGGAATGGTAGGATGGGAAGGAGGGCGGTACGAAAAACCTATCACCGACTTGTTTCATCCAAATCTACAGACCTTGGTATCACGCTGGCCTGTCAAACTTAGGGTCGGTGGTTCGATCCCCACCCAGTTTCACTCTATGTCTTGAGTGAGTCTCTTCCTTGAGAAGGTATGGTAATACAGACAGAC
>JAULCC010490824.1:0-10893 GCA_032358795.1 Nuttallia obscurata | reverse complement strand
ATTTTAAAAGATTCTATTGCAAATTTGACATACATGTGTCACACAGTGTGGGTGTTGGAAAATACCAAACATTTTACCATAGATTTTTGTAGATTTTAAATTAAGAGTTTAAAAGCTTTTAATTGTGATTTATGTTTATTTTAGCTCGATTATGAGAGTCGGGAGAAAGACCCCCTTCATGGCATGAGCCCGCAAAGTTCTGAGTGCAAGGCAGATACACTTTTGTTATTTGTTATGCATTATGTAACATTAGTTCTGCATGATAGCACAATTAGACACTGAACTAATTCAAATTATGTCAGTTAAGTGAACAAGACAGCAACCGGTACTGGGATCAAACCTGTGCTCCCTGTAGCTTACAGGGTGGTTGTTCTGTTATGCTAACCGAGATGCTCTGAGCTTACTGCCCGAGATGCTATAAGCCCCAAATATTCAAAATCACTACACCAGGAAAAATAATTTATACATACTGCACTGAGTTTTGCGTTCACGCCAAAACGTTTTATAAACTGACAGTCTGGATTCCGATATATACGGTATTAATAATCTCCAAGTCTTTTTGTAAGTTCTCAAATGATCTTGTGATTTGTCAGTGAAACTGGGGAAAATGGGACAAGCTTGTAGACTGCCAGAATTTCAAGTGGTCCATCAGAACTCTCAACAAGCGTCGGCTCCCTCTCGACCCATCATCGGCAGTTTCCAAAGAAAGTTATTTATTTTAGCTCCATTATGTTGAAAGACTATGGCTTGTAGAAACACTTTCGAGCCCGTTTCCTGGGTAGAACCAGTACTTGGTGTCATTAAATGAAGGTCAGGAGAAAGGACCGCTTCGGGGCTCGAACCGGCAACCTCTTGAGCGCAAGGCGGACATCATATCCACTACGCCACTGCGCCCTTTTTTTCTATTAAAAACAAATTATGTACGAATCTTTTAAAAAAACGACATAAAACAATAAAGTAGTTTCATGCATTATACTGTACCGTAGTAACTGTGTCGCGGTGTTACGGTAAATAATATCTTGGTAAAGAGACCTTTTATCAACATCCGATATATTTGAAGTTTTTAACGGTTAACCGGTTAACCGGTCGGAAGATTATACTGTCAACCGGTTAGAAAAATAACCGGTAGTTGACATCCCTAATATGATATAATATATATACAAATAGATCAATATAAATAATGGCTTTTAGGCCCATCGGGACGGCTAAAATATAGGGAATATATTTAGGAAATTATGCAAACTACTTTGATCCAGAGCAAAGACCGAGTAACTCGGTGTCTTATCTGGATCCAAGTTGTTTGACACTCGTCCAATTGTATCTGAAAACATTTGGCGAGTCAGATGAATTTTAAAAACCAGTCAGACGACAGCTTAAGCAGACGACGATTTGTCAGCAGGCTAAGGGTTAAATTACATATATGCTAGTCTGTGATATGATAGTTAAATGTCAAATACAAGCTTTCGATCTTAATGCTACCAAATACTAAACTTGATTCATGTTAGCCGGTACCGTGTCATGCTGATAAAATGCATCAGATCACAAAAATACAAAAATAAAGAAAAAAGTCAATTGAGGCATTCACTTTTTGTCTGTTTGTCATTTTATGTGTGATGGCGAAGACATAAATGTCTCAGTGTCAGGTGGTTCTATCAGTATTACATGATAATGAATGGCACACTGACATTGTAACACTTGTTGTTTTTCTTTTTAACTGGCTATTTTCTCCTGAAAATTAGTTTCATCGGAGCAGCCAAACTTCACAGCTGTCTGTGATGTGTATTCAATATATCATCTGTTTTATTTGTTTCATACAATTTTCATGTGTTTGTACTATCTTAAGTGACGTAGGCGGATTTATTTGATTATGTAATATTTATATTTTACAATATTACATTATGTAAAAATATATGCACTCATCGGCATTTACATACTTAACTGGAACTAAAAAACTATGTCAGTCGTTTACTCTTTTGATCCCAATATGAACTCAAAAAATATATAAACCAGCATAGGAATAGGTTCTGTGTTGTGCTTCAAAAACTTAACTATTTAAATAAATTGAATAATATATATAAGAGACATTTTTAATTTGATCAGATTAGTGCCCAATCTTGGTTTCCGGATTTACCAAATGGAAAGGGTATTTTATTTCCAATCTTCCAATATGTCTATTGTATGGAATCATGTAAAATGTTTTCATTTTACTAAAGGCATAATTTAGTTCAAAATCGCAATAATATGCTGTTTTTTTTTGCAATTGAAACGAGGAGTATATGGCAGTATTGGGTCTTTAAAATGTTCTACGCGACTATAAATGCAAAACAAAATACAAAAATAAAATAAATTTGAGTTTATATAAGTGCATACTTGTTGACATTTTAAACGCTGTCGAAACTAACTGGAACTATGTCTGACCATTCACATATTAAATGCACACACGTGGATAAAATTACACATTTACTACATATTGATTAAATCACACCACGAAGCGCATTCGTGACATTTCGGTGCAAATGGAGAATGTTGAAAATATTTACAGAGCTGCGGAATGTACACAATACATTAGAAAATCAGAAATTAACTCATTCATCTACATGTATCAACTACAACATCAACTTCATTCAAAAGCCGTTTAAGCAACAAAATCATACTAAATATAGAAATCATAGACAATATGGAATTGCTCGTATCAGACCTAGTTATGTGGTTAATTTTTTTCAAACCGATATATGTGTTATTATGTATACATAGATATATTTATTGTCACATATGTAGGTTTAAGCTAGTTAATTGTAATTCGATTGTATATACAAATATATATTCCAGTCTTGTATTTTATGACAGTTACCGAGTCTTTAATACGTTAATATCGTTTACAAAAGAATAAAACAATATGAAATCATTAGATTTTCAATTCATGTCGTAGCAGCATCGGTTAATATAAAAAAAGTTGCAAAATATGTGCATTTCCACATTAGCTTAAAGCACCTGTTTTAAACCACAATTATTAATTTGGTATTGAGAAACATTGATAGTAACACTAGAATACAAGCTAAGTTAAAATCGTAAGTCGTAAATCTAACCCCGAATCCTGAGCGCCATGAGTGAACGCCATTACTATCGTCTTTAAAGAATCTGGTCTAACCCGGCGTGGGAATGAACCCATGTCATCCGGAACCGGAAGCGGACACTCGAGAGCAAACTTGGTGGTTAAAAGGGCAAGAGTTTCTATTACAATTACAATAATTCGCCCCTTAACAAAAGGGGAAGAAATAATGATAATCATGCTGGAATTTGTTACGTTTGAAGTATTTGTTCCGATTTCAAGTTCATTTTTTTCAATCAAAGTATTTACCTTTGACTTCCACACAATTTCGTATCCGAGAAAATCAAGAGGTGAACGCAGACGAGTAGTCTTCCCTTAGTATGGTCTTAAGAAATTGCCAAAAGAACGAAAGTGTCAAGAAGGTCTTATATTCGATATTGTTTATCTTAGATGGTACTGTTGTACAAATTCTTACGCAATCTGGAGGGTATGTCACTGGAAAGTTTAATAGGGGCAAAGTATTGAAAGATGTTTAACGAAAGTACAAAAACTTGCGTCCTTATACTGGTCTTCGCGTCCTAAAACTGATCCATGACAACGCTGCTAAAGTGCCATTGTCAAAACTTCTGCGCGATGAAAAGTAATACAAATAAATCATCCACCTTATTCACCCAATCTAAGTCATTGTGAACTTTTTCCTCTTCCCCGGTCTGAAAAGGATGCTGACTGGGAGCAAATACTTATCGAATAAAGCACTTGGGCCTTCACCAATCAGATATCTAACTGCAGTCATGTTCTTTGACGTAACTGCTGCTTAAGGCCTGCCAGGACGAGCTGCGTTTAAAGAACAGCTATGCCATTTTTTAATTCACGTATCCACCTGTTAACAATGTTCTCTGACAGTCATCCCGTATGACGTATGTAGTACATTAAGAATCTGCCTTGCAGTTTTTCCTATAGAACAGCCTATTTTTCGCCCTGTTTTAAGGTTTGTGTTCACTTTCCTCAGCTTTTATTTTGTTTTGCTTAGTGTATATAACTACAACTTATACAAAATTACATATCTTCAAAATGGTACGATAGTTTCAAACATTTTGAACTGTTAATAAATCTTTATTCCTGAATAATCCGCTTTAGGCACGAGATTCTTGCGTGTGCGAATTCTACACGATGAAGGTATAGTCCAATTTTTTTAGAATTGCCCTCGTATATGTAAAACAATTAACCCTTAGTCTGCTAAGCACGACCGTTATAAAATAGGTAAACAGCTTGGAGTTAGATAAGACGCGGGGTAACTCGACGTCTAATCCGATTCCAAGCTGTTTGACAATCTGCCAATTGTTTCTCTAAATGTTAGCCAAATCAGATATTTTGTTGTATCTAGGCAGATGACAGTTTAAACAAACAACAGTTTTTTCAGCAGGATAAGGGTTACTTGCTAGATACATGTATAATGAACTGTCTGGCAGACAAGACCTTCCTATTTGAGTATGTGGCTCCAAGTTAGAAACACATATAACATAATCAATGCAAAGACGTAGACTTAAAGAAAACGTGTAACATCTATGAAAGTAGTTGAGTACACAATACTATACATGCCAGGGAAATAGCTCAATTTCAGCATTGACTTTTTCAATTACACTTGACATAGATAACTATTCTTAGACATATTTCTAGGACTGTACACTTTAAAAGTATTTCCTATTATTCGTGGACTACCGTGTCATGCTCATAACAGCACGTCAGTACATCATACAATATGTTATTGTTGTAATTGCCTTTACTCGTTAGTACCTATCAGTTTTCGGATGATTTTCAATTGGGAATGCATAAGACAAACGCCTATTATATTCAAATTCAAATGTGTCTTTTGATAATATATCACAACTAGATGTAAAACAAGTTGTATGCGTTTAACAAATATCGTTTTACCTTTGTTATTGTCATTTAATTAATCAAGATTTTACTCAGAGCATCATTCTCTTGCTCATACATGTGTTCCGAGAAGTGGAAATTTAAAGCGACATAACACTTAAACTGCTGAAGATTTTATAAAGCGTAGCTACTTCGTCATCTCCGGCAAGCTTAGAAAAGTAACCTCGAACGTCATAGTAAAGGTGCGTCGCAATATAACCCTACACAGTCTAATGATTTCAAGAGATTTTCTGTCTTTCTAGCAATAAAATGTCCCACCCTTCGAAAGGTTTTTATGCTTAAATCCTCTTAGATTTATGTAGAGCCCCTCTTACTTTAGAGAGTCAACTTATCATTATATTGAACTATGATTTTAAATCTCAGAATAAGTTTGTTGTCTAATGGTTTGCTAAGAATAGGGTCGCCCTTAATCAAAGGCTACAACTTATTTGCAAGATGGTGGTGTTCAGTATAATGTACGTGACGCATGTCAAGAAATTGTACATATTTAACAGCAAAACCCTCGCAGGCTTAGATAAGATTATTAGATAATGTTTTAGCCATGCAATAAACAACCGCGACGAAAGAGACAGCATAAACTACTGCCAAAGGGTTGAATTTCAGTCGGTCTGAAAGGCTCATCTGGTAACATCAAGGTGTCACTATTGATAACTATACTACAGAGGTTTATACTACAGTGTCAGAGATTTCTTATAATCGTTTTCACTAGAAATAATTTATCGGGTTAACAAATTATGGACATATTGCGTGTAGAAGATTGAATTAAGCAAGTGGTATGCATTACAGCATTCGCAAAACTTAATTTTGTTTATTATATAATTTAAATTTTCTACAATAGAATCATATATTATATGATAAAGACGTCAAACACTATTTTTATCGTTTATGTTTCTTTTTTATTTTAAGTGGTTGTTTATAGTGTCATCCGCATTGAAAGATCCTGCCAGTTCAATGTATTGAACCTATGTTGATTACTTAAATTATTCCTAGTTCCGTGTTTTAAATGTTATACATGTAATATATCGGTAACAATTATTTTGATAGATGGAGGCTCACAACCCAGTCTACTCAGCCAAACAATCGGGCATTGTCTGGAGAACAAGCTACACTCGCCTTTGTAAAACGAATTCTTAAACAGCGCACATATTTAAGGAAATTCACCGTCTGTATGATACAGATATACAGATATATACATTAAGTCTGTTAATAAATTTCGAAATCAAGGAAAGGATAGTTAACCAAGAGACTCTGAAATTCAGGACAAAATGAAATGTCTGATGGAACTACTTTACGAGTTCGTGGTTCCTGGATCTAAACAACTTTTATGTAATCGATAATGATTCACCGACACAATAATGATCTTCCATATGGAACTAAGAAGATTGTCTGCTTTTAAGATAATTGAGTTTATACTTATGTTGAAATCGTCAAAACCATATATGCTATCAAATTCTCACTGAATGAATTATTAAAAGTTTTTTCTGTGTGTTTTAAATGATCTACTCTAACTATGATCGAAATGATTTTCGTCGAATACAGCGTGGTCATAACTGTCTATCCTTATTGCAACGATTGCTTATGCATACCTTCACGACGTTCAGACAGCCATCCCCTGCGTTTGAATAAACTCAGTAAATGTCTTAAATATCAAATACTACAATCTTGCTAATTTCAAAATAAAAACAATTTGAATAAATTATCAATTTAAACAAAAGTATATCGCTGCTAAATGGTAAATAATATACTCGTAATATATTCTATGGTTTTATTTCACTAATAAAAGGTACACGAAAGCTGTCGATACGGATCGTTTATTTATTCTTTAAGGATATTCTTTTGGTTTATACATTTACAATCTAAAATGGTTAAGATAAATAATGACAAAGCTCCTAAGTAAAATGGTTTGTAATGTTTGCTGAAAAACGGTCAAAGCAGTTATCCTAGACGAAAATGTCAATTCGCACGTCTTCAAAACGTGTCATTATTTGTTATACTCTTATTCCGATGATTAATATCATAAGAGATTATTACAGTGAAGAGAGTTTCCTTTCATATCATACCTACTCGACCTTATTGCTCATCGTATAAATACAGATACGTCAATTTCTTAACACATAATGTAACTGTTTCATCAGACTACTGTTTGATTCTATGAAATTCCATACAATTATTCCACAGTAACAACGCTCACTTGCTCAGACACTATCTACATTATACTGTTTGACAAGATCGTAAAATTACGCGATCGATGAGCAAAGACTGAAATTACAGATAATACTTCACAAAGGCCCAAGGAAGTTTAGAAAGCATGAACATGGACAAAAGAAATTTCCGAAAAAAACACATTGTACCAGTGATTTTGCTTTACTGACCAGCAGCAAGTGATTTATACATTATCAGCTCGATATATTCAAAAGCATAAAAGCAGATAATGCCAAAGTTTGTGTCTTTTAATTGTCGGATAACAGTGTGGAGGTAGATTAAAGTGCGTTTTTTAGCATCTGCAAATGCCTTTGCTTGCTCGTTGAGTGCTATTTGGTTTAAAACAGCATTCGACTAATTATACTATAATTGCTTTTCTCTAAGGGAAATATTGCAGTCAGTGAAATAGCCTAATAATGATGTGTCAAATTCTTGAAAGCATATTACAGCTGCTACAATAATAACAGGGATATGTAAGACCCATTTCAGATAATTTCATGACTTTAAGTGCGAATTAATATGTGCAGCAGCTACGTGAGTGTATGCATCCTGCAGCCATATGTTGACGAAATTTATGTTGCTAAAATAACTGTCAACACTGGTAAACATTGTCACAAGCTTATTACAATGATACGAGTTTTGATGTAAAGTATACTTTTGAAGTAATATTGTCGGAGCTGTGTGTGTCTTTTTAGTTAGATGTTGATAATTAGTTGCAGATGTTTTCGAGCATATCACAGCGAAACAAGTAGAAGAAGATTGATTCGATTTTTGGTACGCAAATTATAAAGGTAATATATATATATTTACATGCTTCTGGTTTTGAGTTCAATACTCTTTAAAATAATCAAAACACAAACTGGTTTCTTCTAATATATATATAAACAAAAAAAGTAAAACAATAAGAAGAAACGGCATGATTTTATCTCCTTCATGTTCATATCCTTTCTTAGAAAATCCTTCATTAGATCGTATAAACATTCCGATTTTCAATTACCGTATCCAGTGATGGAATGTCACTCAACCCCAATATAACTCGCGATACTTTTCGTATTAAGGAGATGTATTGGATTGTAATACTGTAACAACATGTATGGTTCCATACGACGTTGACATAATCCTGATGTATTGTGAAGCTTAGCTCTTAGTGACATGGTTTAAGGTCAAATAAAATTGATTCGAAATCAAATCAAATCTAACAAAAGGCTTTGTGCAGAGAAGTTACACGTTGTCGTATCATCATCGTCTAATATTGGTAAACAAATGCAAGAAAGTTGTAAAGATGTTTGAATGGACGATTTTATCTCGTATCATTTTCAACAGAATAAATCTAAGGTTTAAGGTTTTGTTAAAAGCACATGTAATTACACTTATAATATAGTTTGAACTTAATTGCTTAACGAACTAGTTTTTAACCTTCGAATGTCTATTAATGAAACTGTTAAAAGATTAATATTTTGCAAGTATAAATAGTCTAATCTTACATGCGTGTTTATTTCAAATCATTTTCAGTAAACTCGCATCATATTGTAAAAGTGATCTCCTTTACTAAAGTGATATTACAACATCACCCATCAATGATCTCTAATAACAGAGCAAACATCAGATGCAAAATTGCTGTTACTTAGCTGTTGCGTAGATTTACATGCAACCGTCTAGTTCCCTGAATTGATTTCCATAGTATACATACTGAACACACAACCATATAGTCTGAACATATAACTTTGACTATTATTAACGAAGTTGTTGCAACGTTGGTGAAAAGTAAATTGCTGTTCAGAGAAAATGTCATTAAAACCGAATAATTGGGTATATTTGAAACCCCGAGCGATTGGGTCCGTTAGCCTTAATGAGGGGACTGCACGTACATGTACAAAATGATCATAGGACACAATTTACATATACGAAATAACCAAACTGTTTGGTAAAATTTAATTTCTCCTGGAAGGAACGGAACAGAAGTGTTCAAAAAAGTGCTCTGACTTTGCTTCGAGCAACTTCATAAATGTATAT
Source organism: Nuttallia obscurata (assembly GCA_032358795.1). Classification (NCBI taxonomy): domain Eukaryota; kingdom Metazoa; phylum Mollusca; class Bivalvia; order Cardiida; family Psammobiidae; genus Nuttallia; species Nuttallia obscurata. The sequence goes on along the minus strand of JAULCC010490824.1, from coordinate 1,694 downwards.
ACATATTTATTCTGGCTTTTGAATTTGTCTGAAATTTGCGGTAAACTCAGACAGCTGACACATAAAGTCATCTCGCATATATGCTTCAACTGTTATTGGTTTGTCCTCCGAATAGAATGTTGCACCGTCCGCAGATATTCCCAATTCGTCATTCATATATCCATGTTAAGTCGTGTAATATAAAACGACGTGGCAACAGAATATTCGTATGGGGTTGTGTGTTCTGGCAGTAAATTTCACTATCCCCTTCTGCCTGCGTAGAATTATTTCAAGAGATTTGCATTCGCAATAGTTTTTCACTAAAAGCTTTAGTAATTGTTACTAGCTAATATGTCCAAAAAACGGAGTTAACGGAAACGAATAATTGAGATAAGACTGTTTCGAATATCTGAGCAGTCACTTGTGCATTTGATAAATCTACTTCAATAGCGCTTGGCACCGATAGTGTTAAAGGTTTATGTAATCCTATTTAAAAACATTCTGATGACTTTAAGACAAATAAATTCGGCAAATATTAGCCTAAAGATAGTAAATTCCTAGAAGTTGCTTGACTACGCTATTGGGATCGAATGCAGCCCAGAACACTTCGTATGTTTCGATGAAAAGAGTCTTCCAGCTGGCTCATAGAAGGTCGATGTACAGTGGTCTATACCCACCTGTAATGAGCTGAATAAATGCTTTCAAGGGCACCCATTTCAGAGTGGATATGGTCATTGGCGTATATATTTTCAGCCCTTCACTGCTGCGGGTTCGAAACCAGGTTCAAACACATCAGGTATTTCAAGTAACGACTGATTCCAGTTGCCTTCGGTAGTTCGGTGGTTCTTTCCGTGTGCGTTCTGTATCTGAAATAGTGTATAGAGGTCCCCTGGGGGCCTTCCTCTTTTTTATATATATGCCGGACATCTCGACGTTTAAAAGTCTAAATAAACAAACAAACAATAAACTGAATACTGCCTCACCAGCAAGTGTTGAAAAAAGAGATTTTCTTTCCTGAGAGGCTAATTAAATAGAATTTGCAAAGTTTGCCTATTTACTGTGCAACACTTAACATAATCTAGTAATCTACTTATCCCACTTAATTCAGTGTGATCATGACGTTATTTAAATACAGTATTTTTATTCAACGACCGTGCTATTAAGATAAGTTTATTCAACGACCGTGTATAAGCTAAGTTTCAAAGCTATATTTATTTAACGACTGTGGTATAAACCTAAATTTATTCAACGGCCGTGGTATTGAGCTAAGTTCATTCAACAACCGTGTTCTAGCACCCCTTAGAGCTTTTCTAGACAGCTTTAAAGCCATCTATAATATTTTCGATAATTTAAACACATTTAAAAAGGCATATATAATGCTCGCAAAGGTCATACATATTCATCGTTTGCATATATATATACTTTTTGTTTAAAACTATAAATAATTTCTGTTTATGATATTGACACAATACTCTTTTCTGTCATAATGGAAAGCATTTTTTTGCGAAATTCGTTACAATGATATGCCATTTACCCATGTCCGTTTATTTTATATATCTTTTACATTGGAGTAAACTGTTTTTAGCTTACCTGAGCACAAAGTGCTCAATGGTGAGCTATTGTGATAGGGGGCTGTCCGTCGTCCGTCGTCGTCGTCCGTCGTCCGTCGTCGTCCGTCGTCCGTCGTCCGTCCGTCGTCAACAATTTCTTCAAAC
>JAULCC010490601.1:0-10896 GCA_032358795.1 Nuttallia obscurata | reverse complement strand
GTGGAGGAAGACCCCGGGGGACCTCTGTACACTAGTTCAGGCACCGAGTGCACCCGGGTAGAACCACCGACCTACTGCAAGCCAGCTGGAAGGCTTCCCCACATGAAAATCCGAAGTGCCCAGACCGGGATTCGAACCCACAGCGGTGAGGTGCTGAGAGGTTGCAAGTCAAATGAGCTGGACGTCGCGATATGGCTGCAATACTGTTAAAGTGACGTTAAATTCCAAACAAACAAAACAAACAAATATATATATATGAGTATTTCTATATAATTAGTATTTCTATGTTATGCTCTCTAACGATATCTGTATAAATTAGATAACTAGAGTAGTTCCCGAAAAAACTTAAAATTTCACGTTAAACAAATTTACTGCAAAACTAAAGGATTTGCTTTCATTTAGAATTTTTCTCAATTTACTATGTCGAGAAAGTTCAGAAATATATATAGAATAATCTTTCACAGGTACTCATTGGACGTGGGAAATTGTGTCAATACTTTTAAATGGAAAAGCCGAAACCATTCCAAAGAGCAAATTATGCCAAATGATGGAATGTTGTCCGCTTCAAAACTTGACTGAAGTGTCGCCACCTAGAATCTTCAACACGCACGTTAATATCGAGTATTTGCCGAAAGAAATAACACAGAAGAACTGTAAAATTGTTCTGGTGCTCAGAAATCCGAAAGATGTCGCTGTATCTTTTTATAATCACGTGGTTGGAATTCATGTCTATAAATACGACGGGAAATGGGAGAACTTCCTGCCGTTGTTCCTGGAAGGCAAAGGTAAATTCAGTCAAAAATGATAACAGATATATCAATGATATGTGAGATTTTGTTTTGGATAAGCAAAATAACAAACTTTACTCGCTCTCAATGCATGGTAAGTAAAATAATATGCATTTAAGAATTTAATAGTGGTGTTTGCATTACACGATGAAGAGCATTTGACTGGTATTAAAAAAGTTATTCGAGAAGCCCTTACATTTTAAGACTTTCAAAAAATCAAGTTTTCAATATTCTGAATAGGACATTTATTTAACATATCGCAATAGAATGTAACATAACGTCGATGTAAGATGTCACAAATAAACAGCCTATTAAACAGCCGATAAACACCCACGATGAACGTCACGTTATCATTGGTCCAATGTACTATTAACGCATGACATAAAGTATACGCATTTGTTTATTTCAGTTGACTACAACTCCTGGTTCGACTATATACTTGAATGGGAAAAGTTCATCTCAGAAAACCCAACACAGCAACTACTGGTAGTGACAAATGAACGTTTAAAGCAGGTAATCTTTCAGAAAAATAGTTTCAGTATTTCAGTGCAGTGGTTCGATAAATCTAAGGGAGATAAATTAATACTGCTCACTGAATCCGTTAACAAAAGGAATTTCACATTCTTTATAACTCTGTCTAAACAATAACAAAGTTGATTGACTTCATTTTTAAATAACTTCAAATGTATGGTAAAGTCTTTCTACTTGAGTAGAAACAGTTGAACATTTGTCAACAACAAATATCTCGCGAAATATGTTTTAACCAATGAAATTAATTCTTACAAAACTGAAAGGTCACATGGGTTGAACCGGAAGTTACAGGTAAAGCAAAACGAAAAATCAGCATTTTTTACATGTCAAAAATTCTAGTTCTATTGGCGAAAAGTAACAAAGTAAGAGATCAAGTTTTATACAGGTATATCAGTTCTTTCAAACGCCACAGTAATTGCTCTGCGTTTCCTCTTGTGTGTAAAAAAACGAGTGGATAAACTCTCTCGGGTAAAAATGAGTTCAACATCATGTGGAAAATAGAGTAATAGGCAGAATACCCTTTTGCTAGAAGATTGTTTCTTTTTATTATTTTTGCTATTTTGTTATCATTTACGCTTTTGGTTACTCTAGTGTCAGTGGTATGTCATATATGTGAAAACAGTGTTATATAAATGTGGAATACTATTCTTATTATTACTTAGGACCACTTTTCCTTGTAACCTGACGCTTTCGGTTTGGAAGTTGATTATAATTCACCATTTAGAAATTCAAGCCACTCTGATACAAAGTTCGGTTTATTTATAGCAGGATCCAATAAATAAACAAGCCTTACCAAATAATATATAACGAAACTAACGTACTCATACTAAATCGTACTAACGGTCTCAGAAAACAGAAAGGAACGAAAAACATGTTGTGCAAATGCATCTTTTGTGGCAGAGATATACCTTTTTAAAAATTCACATTGCATACTTTAAGGTAACTACTAGTGTGTGCGTTATTTTCCTAAATATTTTTTTATTTTGTAAATCTATCCTAATTAAAATGCATTTGAATGTTATAATTGATACAATCCTAGATGTCAGAAGTAGTCAGGGGTGCTCATTCAGTTAATATGCACTCAGATGACCCTTTTTATATTCTACATAAAGCCGCCATCTTGGACAGACAAAACAATGAGTAGATTTTTATGGCACTAGGCATTATTGGTCCGTTTGTCGGTTGCAGAAGACACATTTTGAATTATGCTTCATTTTATTGTTTAATATAGCTAGGGTGCGCCCAAGCATATACTTACTAGCAGACGACAGTGGAAGTACTACCTCCCCCTCTTTCTCTCTCTTTCTCGATTTATATCAATATTTAAGCGGATTAACTTCCTTAAATCTGCTGTTTTGTGGTTAGTTGGAAATGTATGGCCACCTTGAATAACCGGTGACGTCCGTGCTTCGCCATCTAGCGGTATTCCAGTGTAAACATCCGATAAAACAATGCAGTGGTTGGGACAACAGCCACTTCACTAATCGGGAAATCTCAGCTATTTCAATTCTCAAAACCAGTCTGCAGAATTATGAAACCAGCAGTAGTTTGACCCTTTCTCTGATATTTTATTGACAGGCCAGTCAGATAACGCAAAATGTAAATACCCACTTTACCTTTACTGTTCGGGATAAGGTAATTCGCCGTGTAGTTCGGAGCGTAGGCCTCAAATGGTGTAAAATTGCCTGTCATTCTGAAAGAACTTGCCGCGCGATGTTAAACAAAATTTGCATTACAAAGACGATTAATATATTTGATAATGTGTTGATTAAAGATGTTTAATGCATTAACAGCTTTTTCTAACAGTTTCGTAATCGGCATTATTAAAATATAGATTTTCATTGGTTTAGAATAAGCATCTACTTTTGCGAAATTCAAATAGAATTAATTATGTCCATTCTATTTTTGTGAAAGTCAAATAGAGTTACGCCCCTTGAACCTAGTTCAGCATTATTGTGTCTTAGGTTTTATCGTCGATATTTGTTGACAATTTCAAACGTGATAATAAAAATATGGTCTAGTATTCCATAAAGAATTCCACATATTTATATAAAGGATGTGGCTAGGTGATAAAATCACATCGAAATCAATGTAAACTGTTTTTTTTTTTCATTTACATTACGGATGTGGCTAGGTGATACAATCACATCGAAAATCAATGTTTTTTGCACGATGCATAAATATGACTTGCAATATTTTAACAATTTTTTGTGATCATTTGCTTTGAGGGCCCCCTTTTACGAAATACAACTATTTTCGTTTTACTAACGTTAACTTCAAGGCCCCATTGCTGGCAATAGTTACTAAACAAATCCAGGCTACACTGTAAATCCTCAGGAGAGTGCCTTACGAGCAGCATGTCGTCTGCGAAATGGAGAATAATGTTACAAATATCAATTATAGACAAACCCGATTCTGATCCTTGTTGAAGGTATAGCTCAAGGCCTTCTATAAACAGGGCAAAGATTGCTAGTGATATACTTTGGCCTTGACGTAAACCGATTGACATGTTAAAAAAGTTAGAGTTGGTATTACACACTATTTTACCACGTTATACATAGACTTGAACATCATTAAGTTTTTACAATCAATGCCAATGTTAGTTGACAAAGAGTTTGTACAACAATGCATTCCTGTTTACAAAATCAAACGCTTTCTTCAATATTCCACTGAAATACCATTATATCCATATAAACTATAGTATGAACATGCTTACACGTTTATACACTGAATATCAATTCAAGGGCAAAACTCTTCTCGAACTATGCACATGATCAGCGTAAATTAATCGAAAAGGCATGTTGAATGAAATTATGTAGTACAAATATAGCATCAACAGCGCTATGGCCTTTACGAAATCCAAACCGTGCATCTGACAACATATCCTCAAACCAAACCTGTGCGTTAGGTTCCTGTAAATTGTTTCCCTTAATTGCTTATAAGGGTAATCCCTCTAAAGTTATCGGGTAAATCTGGCGATCCTTTTTTATGGATAGTACAATAAAGACTTTTGACCAGTTGTCCGGGAAAATAACCTGCGTTGGATATTATGTTGAACAAATTCGTTAGATGTCCCGCCAAAATGTCGATTGTAGCTATGAAATACTCATTTAATAAATTGTCACTTGGACACGAATCTTTGTTTTTTGTGCAAGCGTTTGTCCGCAGTAACAACTTCTTCTTGCAGAATTGGCGAGTTTAGTTCTTCATAAGTAGGACACTAGATATAAAAGTTGCTAGTTTCATTAAAATCGTCTACTTAATCGATATAAACTGCCTTAATGTCATTCAAAACATTGATGGAATACTCTCTAAACTTGTCGGGGGTTATACTCGAACCTCTATTTGAGCGTTTTGTTCTGAAAAAAAATCCAAAAGTCTTTATGTTTTCTTTTCCGTAAGTCTGCCATTTCTCTCGCTTTTAGGAGTTTTGAATTTCTTTTCTTAATTCTTATAATATGTCGGTGGTTCTACCTGGGTGCACTCTGTGCCTGAAATAGTGTACAGAGGTCCCCCGGGGTCTTTCTCCACCTGTAATGAGTTGGACGTCGCGATATGACTGAAATATTGTTACAGCGACGTTAAATTCCAAAACAACAACACTCTTATAATATATTTGTATGTTGTTTTACGATCGCAAAGAAAAAAACCTTGCCTATGACAATCTTGTTTTATTAAAATCAAATAATGCCTGTATAAATATTTTTTTAGCCTCTAAACATTCATGATCGAACCACTCATCGTCGCTTTCGCGTAGCTGTTTTTATTTCTAGTAATTGATTTTTAAACAAGGGGTCTGCTGTCTCATTTAAAAGAGAAGAAAAAATTGTCACCATGGTTTCGATAAAATTATTATCTTGTAAATTTTCAAACGTTAATATCTGGTTGAAGGTAGATAATTTACCAATAATCCCCCTTCGTAGATGTTCTTTACTCTCTTCATTCCATTTATAGAAATGAAAGGTACTTGGATACTGTTAGGGTCCCTATCTGTATTGCAGTTACTTTTCAATACAAAATCTGAGGATGCATGGTCACTATATATGCTAAATGGTCTCACTTGAGAATCGCTTTCAGAAGGAAACTCGCATTCTTTCAATATGTGATAATATATTGTACTGCTTGACTGGCTATTATAATAAGTGTACTGTCCTTCGTCGGAGTCTAATTCCAATCTACCGTTAGCCAAGTACATAGAGGAAGCCTTACACATATCAAGAAGTTTAACACCTATGAATTACACACACTGTCACAATAGGTCCTTTCTAATGGTTTATCGGGAACAAACCCTTCGTACTCAATATACGTTTGAGTCACAGACAACAAATCGGGCTTATTACCAACACGACAGTTCCAATTACCGGCCAGTATATAACCGTTCCTAGGTTTTCATGATTCTAAATATCATAAGCAATAACATCAAATAAATCTACATTAAATAGCCCAGTTGCCGGTGACTCATCGGACCACTTATATAGCCCGCACAGATAAACATCATTTTGCAGTTTAAAGTAAAATTTGTCAAGCTTGAACTATGTTATAGTATCATAATGATTTTTAATGATCTCGTCACCTGGTAAAATGCAGTAACGAATATACACTACTACAACGCCGCTGTTTCGTCTGGCTCTTATGTTTAAACTTTCGATAGAAGTTGAAAGAAGTGAAATTGTCTAATTCAATATTTGAGTTTTCATCTGTCCAGCCTTTGAGCAGAAAGACAATATCATTTGCAATTATTTTAGTTCGAAAATCGATATCATTAAGCTTGTTTTCGGTAAGACCATTAAAGTTCCATACACAAACTTTAAGCCCACTCTCCGTCTAATCCTAATCGGTCACCGGCTTGCCATTGACGTATAACGTAGAAAGAAATCCACGCAGGCTTGCCATTCTCCCTAGCCTGCTTTATTTTCGGTAATAGCTTGCGACGCTTAGCCACGACTTCCGGTGGGAACTGCTCGTGCATGTAGAATGCCTTCCATCGTACTTTCGGCGATGTTGCCGACTCATCTCTCTGTCCTTGAAGTAGCAAATTATAGCTACTGTTTTGCGGTTGAAGAATTTGGAAGGTTTTGAGTCTTGTGTTCCCAGTCGATGCGCCCTCTCAAGCTTAATGGCGTCAACTTGATCTTGGGCTAAACCCAACTGCTCCTCAAAATGCTTCTGTTAAACACTCTTTGCGTCAGCCAAGCTTTCCTTCGGTGTTTCCTTAATACCGCCGACTAACACAAGACTATTTCTCAATTGTTGGGATTTCACTTGCAGTACTTCTTCTCTAAGTTCTTTAGCCTCTCTCCCTAACTGCCAATCTTTGGTACTCTGGGTTGCATCTGACATCTCAACATCTTCTACACGGTCCTCTAATTTTATGATTTTTTCCCCTGTTGACTTTTCTGCATCATGCACACGTACCCATAGTGACTTTAATTCTTTCTCAAAGCTGTCAACTTTTTTTCAAAGACACCCAATGTTTTCAATGTTTCAGTCATGTTTTCGATTTGGAGTCAATCTTCTTAAAAATCTCAGCATTGGAAGCGGGACTGGGTTGACTCTTTTGACTTGCTTTGTTGGTTGCAATGCAGTTTTTGCTCAAAGAAAACCCAAAGTAAAATTTTATTTTTTCTAGAAAAAATGGTTGTATAACAAATGTGACTTTCATCTACATTGCGCTGCGACAAATAGAGGAAACTGGACCTACCTCGTTGACGATAATTTTGACATATAAACTAGTCAAATAACCGATATAAATCACAACTTAGCCAATCGATCCAAGTAAAACAATTTGCGTAAGGCCTTCCGGACCTCCATGGCTAACATCACTTATTACATGCAAGATAAGATCTAGTTAAAGGTCACATAAAATGTCTAAAACTGATATAGAAAATAGCCAATGAGTTGAATTTAAACAGCCTTGAATCGAAGTAGCACATCTTATTCGTCAAGCAAAATCTGTCCATTATAGAAAGTTTTCACAAAAACTCCAATCAAAAGCATCATCTCTTAAAGTTTCGTTGTTTACTCTTAAATCCTTTTTTCACCACTAGATAAATCAACTCTGCCCTTACTGCAATATAACAATATAACCGCTGAAGACGACGTCGACAAAGCAAATCACTGAAATGAATATGTAACGATGTAGACCTAGCTAGTTGACACCTCTCGGTACACGATAACCGTAAGGACTAAACACATGACTTTACTCTTTGCCTAGGTATTGTTTTTATTTCATACATCTAGTTTTACGTTATGTTAAAGCTATCTATAGAAAAACTGGCATTGGCAGGCATGATTATTTCACATTGTGCTTTTGGTTTGAAACTGAATGTTTTTTGTTATCGGTCATATTAATTCTATTTATAGAATGCTTTAAAGGAGATTTACCGTATTGGAGAGTTCCTAGGGGTAGACAACCGGAACGGCTTGTTAGAAGCTGTAGCGGAGAAGTGTCAGTTTAGTACCATGAAAAAAGACAAACAGGACCACTTGTTCGTCCCTGCTGGCGGGAATATATTTAAAGGGGATTTTTATTTTTATAGAAAAGGTAAGTTGGTACAAAATGGGTAATTAGACGGTCGATGTGTGAGTAGATTAATCATGTTAGACTATGAACGTTTCTTAAGAAAACATTAGATACATAAACCAAGAATTAAAAGGTAGGAAAAAGAGAGAAAACTGGAAAGAGAGAATCGTTTAAAAAGTTTTGAACAACGGATTTAACAAGAGAGTGCTTTTTCTTCTCCATTAATGCAGAAAATTCACGTGATAATGGGAATGACAATATTCTTTACATGTACATGAAATTAAATTTCAGCTGCTCTGTCTTATTTTTGGACATGGTGCTTAATGACAGTGCTGTTAAAGTTGTTTGAGTTCGTAATATTGCTATCGGATTATCTTAGACATCGTAAACAATGTTTCGTTCTTCCAGGAATCCAATCCAATTGGAACTTCATCAAAACTGAAGTCCCACAGGGATCTATTTCAGGTCCCTTTTACTTCTTAATCTTTATAAATGACATCGTTTCTGACATTGACTCAAACATTCGCCTATTTGTTATTTATTTTTTTGCCTTTCAGCAATTTCAATCACCAAATAATTCAATTGTTTCGAATGTCAAAGGAATCTCTTTCTGTAATAAATTATATGTACAAAAAAGAGTACAGATTCAAATAAGCCAGCAGAGCTTTCTTCTGAATCCTTTTCACATTTATATCAACAAATATAGAATTATATCAACTGCCGATTGTATATTTTTGTGAATAAAATATGTTAAAACTAAATCTAACATTAGGTGCCGAAAGATTCTACACGTATCAATTAAACAATTAACATAGTATGAAATGCAAACATTACTTTATATCACAACATGGTTTATTATAACTCCCTAAACTTGAAAATAAAATAAACAATACAAAAAAGAAGACCGCCCAATGAACCAGTTTATTCGGTTTTATTGAAATTGGCCACGATGATTATGAGAGCTAAAAGTAAAAACTGAATAAGTACTCCGTGAGAATAGCATTACGCTACGCACAAACTGATCGTTAACCATGTGTCGATGCAAACCTCTTTTAAAACAGATCCACATTGTACAGTTTGAAAAAAATTAAATGAAGTAGAGAAATAGACGATCTTAAATGATGTGTAAGTTGTATGCATGGGAGAAAACAAAGAGTTTAAACGGTTGTGTAAAATAACAAAGTCAGACGAAAAGAGAGAGACAGAGAGACAGAGATAGACACTGAGAGAGAGAGAGAGAGGGGGGTCATGTCAATGTAAAAGAAATATATCAATACATTCTGAAGTAGATTTTGTATAAGATCATGTTTATAATAAATGCACATTTCATGAAATAAGTTCAATCTTTTTTCCCAGGTGATGTTGGTGACTGGAAAAACTGGTTTACCGTGGCACAAAATGAATACTTCGATAAATGTTATACTGAAAAAATGAAAGAGTTCAAAAAGACCTTCGATTTCATCTACTCTGTACCGGCTTCATAGTATAAGACAACAACTCCAAACTCGTATGACCAATTAATAAATCATTCCACTATAAAGTTCTATTCTACTATTAATAAGACATCTGGTGATGTAAGTATTTTCTTAACGGACATTTGTCAGTGGAAATAGTTTAAACAGACGCTTAACAATAACTCTATTTGTTAAGCGAATAGGTGGCCATTTGAATATTTTTTAACATGCATTTAGTTGTGTAAGTATTTCGTTAACAGTCACGTTGCAATGCCAATATTTCTTACACGGACACATGGCAATGTAATTATTTAAACGGATACGTGGCAGTTTCAATATTTATTTCACGGACCCATTTCGTGTAAATATTTCACAACGTGGCAAGATATTTTTTAAGCCAAGCTCATGACGTTATTTTTATTTCATTAACTCATGTGTTGTTATCACGTGTGTTGTAAGTGTGAAGTTATCCCTAGAGACTAAAAGGTTATGGCAAAGGGAATTAGACAGTGTATTTTATGTATCTCTTCAACAACTAGATTAGTGCTTTCTTAATTTGGTATATACATTTATGTTGTAACCCGTCTGGCTTAATAAATGGATCAACTATAATGTCTTCTTTTCTTTTTTCTATGTTCGTGTCAGTTTCCTAATTGTATAAATAATATAGCACTCTCAAGAACGCTACATACAAACAAATCAATGTCGGGTCAAAGTGCAAGTAATATTCACCATATATCGTGACTCACATTACTCCTTTAGGTCAGAGACTAACATTGTTTCCCCATAACCTTCCATTATAGCATAAAATTATTTTTTTTTCTACACCTACCTATATTTCGTTGACCAACATGACATATTTCAGGTAATAGAAATATCCAATTGTTATTTAAAAACCAGTTCCTTTATAGGGGTCATCCCCCGAATTTTAGCTTTACACTTTCAGACAAGGATACCCTAATTTCTGCTTTGACTTTTCCTCAAAATTAAAAATTCTCAAATATCAGTCAGAAAATAATACAAATCAAGCGTTGGAATAAATATTTTTTTCCTTCCGAATAGCAGAAAAACATCATTCTTTCTGCTTGAAAAAATAAAATTCATTTTTAATTCATTTTCAACCATTCCACATGCTAACATTTTATAAGCATTCCCTTTACTTTTTCATGACCAATCACAGCTGGCCTTTTCAGTAGACGCGGACCTACACATATTTTAAAACGGACCCCTCGCGGGGGAAAAGCTGAAACTTGCAGGAAATTTAAAGAAACTATCTAAGGTAACTTTTATTCTTTATAGAAGCTAAGTTCACCAAAATGAATGTGTAGGCACAGTATTGTAGATTGGTTCGAGGACATTCTCCTCTTGAATTTTCGAAATGCTATAACGCTTCAGCTGTTGTCTGGTGCAGATTGATGTACTTTTGAAATATATATATGTATTTATATATATATTATTTTTTTATTTGATATATATATTTGATGTTATATTATATTTGACATATATAAAATGTCTACAAGCTATGTATCCTCCATGGATCCTGCAATGGGAAAGTTACAGTTTGAATTGAATTATCTCCCTTTAAGTCTTACGAAAGTAA
>JAULCC010490046.1:0-10897 GCA_032358795.1 Nuttallia obscurata | reverse complement strand
AATAGCTCTGGATGTTGAAAATAGAAATTTTAATGGTAAAATGTGTGTCGGTTTATTATTTTGTTTTGTTTTGTTTTGGAATTTAACGTCGCTTTAACAGCATTTCAGTCATATCGCGACGTCCAGCTCATCACAGGTGGAGGAAGACCCCGGGGGACCTCTGCACACTATTTCAGGCACAGAGTGCACCCGGGTAGAACCACCGACCAAGCTGGAAGGCTTCCTCACTTGAAAAATGTGTCGGTTTATAGTTTTCTAGTAATGCTTTAGGTAACTAAATATAAGGTAAACACTAACCTTTGAAAGACTGCAGGGCCGATTGTTGTAGATAAGTTTTAGATCTTATTTAAACCTCGCTATTTCGGCTTGCCGTCCATATTTTACTAGGCAGGTTCCGTTCCGGTACGCCTTCTACTTCCTGGTTCCCTACTAAAGCGGACCGTAGCCTCGAAGGCCCGGGACCGTTCACTGGTCCATTTAAACTTTTTCTGGCCTGTCACTGCATACAGAGGTGCTGCCAACTTCCAGAAATCCTTTCTTTAATAAAGACTATGTGATAATTAGCTAATCTCATAAAGCTCTCCACCTCTTAAGCCTTATTGTTTCCGGCCAGTCCCTTATTGTATGAGTGGCGTGTGTGGACATTTCAAGGCTATTCTACAATTTTACCTAGGAATTGACCTCCATCTGGAACATGACATACTTGTTAGGTTTCAGCTTAGCCCATACCTATGGAACCTTCCCAGAGCTTCCCGCAGGTAACGCAAGTGCTCTGTAAAGCACGAACCCAGAACTAGAATATCGTCAAGGAATGCCAAGACAGTTTTCCATGACAAACCCTGGAATGAACACTAAGTTCATGATTCTAGCATACGTCGATTGTGTCCCGCATAGACCGAGATCTTTACGAACATGTTCAAAAAAGCATTATCTGGTTATGAATGCTGTTTTCTTCCTATCTTCTTCTCGAAAGGGAACCTGACAGTAGGCAGAGTTGGCATCCAATTTGGAGAACCAAACATTCCCAGCTACAGTGTCTAAACAGTTGTCCTCTACTGGCAAAGGGAAAATATCTTTAGCTGTCAGAGTTGACGTCGCGATAGTCTATGCACCGTCTGACCGAGCCACCCCGTTTACGGATAAGAACAGGTGCTGAGGTTCAGTCAGAAGAAGACTTCTCTATCACGCCCGCCTTCAACATCTTCTCTAGATAAGCTTCTTCTTTCACAAAGCCGTCGTTGCATGCGTTGCTTAATTGGCCTCGCACCCCCAGTGTCAATTGTGTGTTTAATTGTACTAAAGGTTCCAAGGTCAAAATCATCCTTCGCAAAGACAGCCTGGTGGTCAACCAGCAGTTGTTCAAGTTTGTGTCTCTGTTGCATGTCCAACTGTTTGCAAGATTCCGCAAGTACTTTTTGTAAATGCGCTAATACCCCCCTACACTCACTTTGCTACCCGATCTGTCCTTGCCGAGCTTCAGTCCCCTGTACCTGCACCTGCCTGACATGTGTTGGCTCTCCCGGGTCTGCTATATGGGCAGAACCTAGAACCACTCCTGGAAAATACTCCCCACAGGATAAGCCCTACCTGTTTCTACCCCTTTGTAATAAGCCTATGTCGGTCGCTTGGGTTTTTGATACACATAACCTGGTCCACACGCCCTCCCCTCACTACTTTAGGGATGAAAAACTTACCGTGGTATTTCCAAAAACTCTATCACAAAGTATGCCATATTATGATCCATTCTACACTGAAACTTAGCGACGGAATTAGGGGGAATAACCCTACGCTTGGTCACTGTGACCCGGGCCAACCTCTAGGACTACTAACCCCTGCATCCCCTTCAAGTTCAATGCTCGTTCCATCAAAATATAGGAGACCCTTGGCCAGATCTAAAATAGCATTACTTACTCCTTTATGGATATCAAAACCTAACAACGTGTCTTGCTCATTAGGGCCTATACATATATTTTCTTAATACCATTAGTGCCGATCCTAAGTTTTATTGGGTCAGCTACAGACCAAGATATCCTCATATCACTACCCGTAGCCAGGAGTTTAATATTCTTTAACTTACCATCTGTCTAAGGGAAGTGTATACCCTATCGGAGATAACGGTTACTTGAGCAGTTGTATCTACTTCTGCCTTATTACGTTAGCCACCAACCTGCACCCCCGTGATATACCAGGAGACTGAATGCACCTGGCAAACTTACATTTCCTCTGTTTTTGCTTTCTTGCCTTGCTGGGTTCGTTAACTTTATTACATTCATTAATTTATTATTTTCATGACAGTGTGTGTAACGCAGTCGGTAGACACGCCTGCTTGTGATATACGAGGATTGAGGATCGACACTCTCGGCAAATAGTTTTTCTGCTGAATATTTTTAATTACCAATTTTGATGTAGTATAGCTTCGTCATTATGCCGCTTTACAAGTGAAAAGATAATTTAGGAAGTTTACATTAAGGGAGAGTGTAGATCAAAACATTAACATTTTTTCTAAGGGCTATTCGTCTTAAGATCTAGGCTTGTGAGAGGTGGGTGTAAAACTGGTCTAGATCTATTTTTAGCGAAATAAAACTTAATTTTTGGTAAACCAGCATAGATCCTGATTTTAAACACTGCGTTTATCTTATACTGGTGTAATATACTATTAAAAGAGTTGAGCAATTTCTAAAAGAATGTGATATTTGGCTAAAATTAACAAAAAAACGGTAGAAACACAGGTATCAATCTGTTCATAAATTTATTCTGAACAAACTTCATGAAAATAAATGAAAGTGAAATCAGTTTAAAGCATTGAATTTACGACTTCGATAATGTATGGGGCAGTCGTGGAAAGTCACAAAAATGTCAGTATATGGTATGGCCACCATTTACTGCCAGAACTGCTATGCACCAGCGTCCCATGGAGCGGATGAGTCGTCTGACGGTTCGAATTGGTATTCCAGTTATCGAACGTTATTGACGACCTAAGTGGTCCCACAAGTGCTCGATAGGCGAGATATCAGGCGATTTTGCTGGCCAATCCAACACATTTACGTTATTGCGAGCTGTGTGAGGGCGAGCGTTACCCTGCTTAAGAAGAACGACGTTAACTTGTGGTCTTAAATGTAAAGCACGTGCCTGCCGACGTCTCGCCGTCAATGAAATGCCAATGTAAAGAGGTCGGGCCTTCAAACGAGCGGTGTGCAGCCTGTTTCTGACGGTCATATATCTGACGGGATATCCTGGTTCCGGTTACATTTTTCAAGCGATGGGAAAGCTTTCGGCTATACGTGAACCTGCTACGTCGTGATGACGTCACGATGTAATGTTCGTCGCACGGGATCGTCTTACAAGGGCTTCCTGATCGTAGTCGGTTTGAGACGTTGCCTGTCAGCAGATATCGTGTCCTCGGACAGCTGATTGTTGATGCATGCGCATTAAAATGCCTAACGGCATTTGTTACAAACATCCCTGCCGTAAGCATGCCTACTGGTCGCTGACGTTGATCCATTTTGTTTTAAGGCAAATATTTCACCTGCATTTTTCATTATAGTACAAAGACATGTGCCTTTTGTGTAAAGGTTTAATCTACTGCTAACCTGTATTGCTGCGCCCGTGCCGCTCGTGGATAACGTTCATAACACGTTACATCGCTTAAATTGATTGCATGCTTATCAAAAGCTATAGCATTGTGTTCTCTGGGGAACCCAACTTTGGTACAGTACAAAATGATCTACCCGAAGGTTTGCATATTGATATAAACACAACATAGAAAAGATTCACAAACATTATTTTTGTATATTACAATACTATACATCTACTTAAGTATACTTATTGACGGTAGATCCGGTGTAGAAATTTTATTTTGATACTCACAGTAAAACTAAAACAGACAGTGGCAGATCAGCTTCTACACAGTTTAACACTTATATAATGGGTGGCAAATTTTTTTGTTTAAGTATACACAGTGTAGATACCAATCACACACCTCAATGGAAACAGAAAGGCTTGAGACGTAAATGTTTATTCAAAACGATTAAACGCAAGTTCATATTTTTTCAGGAACTGGAGAGTCTGTTTTCCGAACACTTTAAAAACATCCCTTTATACACCAGCGGTTTCGCAAGAGCCTGCCTCAGACAGTAGCGATGGTGAGGCGTGAGAGACCACTGTGGATCTAGACAAAAGGGCCAGACACTATGTGGAAGAAATTTTCAAGGGGAATGAAAAGACCGAAATGGATCTAGCAGCTTTGATGTATCTTATAAAAGATATGCCTGCAATGAAGAAAAAACTGAAGGCCAAAATGAAACTTCGGCGATATCTTCAAATAGTGTAGCTGCAAAACTCACTGTATCACACAATTCTTGGAAGAGGTATTGTTTTCATATATTCGGGACATGCGCGAAATGGCGAAAGAACAGAAAGATCTGTGCTGTAGGGGCAGTAGAATTCCATGATGCGGAAACAACAAAACGGTGAAAGAAACGCCAGAAAACAAGAAAAACCTCTGCGATTTGCCGGTAAAACAAGCATGTAAACATACCTTTATGTTAGCCTATGACATTGGGAAAAAACTCCCCCTAACCATGGGCCCACTTTATGTTCTCTATTTAAGGAAAAATACAACTATGTGGGTTTACAACTGATGGTATCCAAAAGCATGTGAGTTTTTAATCGACAAAAATGAAACCATTTGAGAAAATTGAACAATGACTCATGGGCCGAACACTGTAATCTCGATGATGGACTACGCTCTGCAGGAACATGGATTGCGAAAGTCCGAATGTACCATCCATGCAGAATACTGTAGTGGGCAGAATAAGGATCAGTATGTCCTGGTATATTTCACATGGAGAATCCTTACAGGCCAACACAAAATATTAAATACATCATGCAGGTTCTGGGCCAGGCAAGGTGTCTGATCGACGATCAAGAAGTATCGGCGTACAGACTGTGACTGTGTTGGCCAACTGGAAGCTGTTATGAGCAGGTCTTAGTCAATTGATTGTGCAGTATGATACCCATCGTGGTGTTGGAGATCCTGGAAAACATTCCTCATGCAATATTTCAAACCTCTTAAAGGGATCAGAAAATTTCAGCAGTTCCTTCTTAGCGACACAGATTCAAGGGTTGTTTATGCAAAGGAATGTCAGTCAGCTGGGGCCTTCGTGGCCGACAGGTTTGATTTGCAATCTCCCAGCCCCTCACCCCTGTGGCTTCGAATCTCGGTCTGGGCACTTCAGATTTTTCATGTGAGGAAGCCTTCCAGTTGGCTTGCGGTAGGTCGGTGGCTCTACTTGGGTGCACTCTGTGCGTGATATAGTGTTCAGAGGTCCTCCGGGGTCTTCCTCCACCTGTAGACGTCGCAATATGACTGAAATACCGTCTAAGCGACGTTAAATGAATAATAAACAAAAAACAGCGCTGAGAGGCGCTAAGTCTAGCTAGGGCTCTAAGTCTAGGTCTAGCTAGACATGCTTACTTATATAAATATGTCTGTCCATTTATTCGAGCCATTCACTAGCATGACACAAACTGAATTCCGCGATGAAAACTACAACCAAAATTGTAATCAGGAGGGAAATTATGTCTCTAATCCTCACCCTTAACTAATTTCATGTAATATGATTTGGAGTGTTGTATTAAATGGCGTGACACTTTTTTTGGTCTACATGTAAATCAATGAGTGGACCTCATTATTTGATAAATAATGGCATGTGCAAATGACGTGAGGTCGTCAATTTTTAAGTATGATCATAACGTCATACAACGGTTATTGACTAATAACTTCTAAGAATTGAGCAATGATATTTTCAGATTATATGTAAAAGTGATCAATCTTCCTTGTGAGCCCATAAAAAGAAAATCAAATGTTGTTGTCATTAAGACCCCTTTTGTCAGAGAACGGCCCAAATATAACTTCCAGTACTTCTTGTTTCTTATCTTTGCAAAATATATAGGTCTTTTAGCATTTAACATTGCTCTAGGGCCACTGTTACATGAGGTAGTATAGACACATATTAAAGCGGAAATGTAAGCTTGCAAAATGGTTGCCTCCCTAGTATGCTGAAATCAGCCGCTTCTCTAGAAAAACTAAGGTGTGCTGAATGCATCACAGAAAATGCTCTTTACAGATTTAAAGATTGTGCTCGTAGTGTTTGTCATCTCAGCGGCAGCTGCTCATGATATTCTGCTGATTAAGTATCATAAGTTGGACGAATACTCCACCAGGAAACCGACATGCTGAAAATTGTTCAGACACACAAACAATAAAATTTATTACAGCAAAAAAAGTGCTTTGTATTTCCTGATATGTGATGAGATTTGGGGTTTACTTTTATTAGCTTGGACGCCCATTGATCATAAACCGCGGATATTAATGGGACAACCTTTGCCAATTATTGTTAACCACGGTGGTTTTGTCTAATACTAACGTTTCTGTAAATTTAAAGATAACAAGAATATGTTTAAACTGTTCTTGTTGTATGTGCATGTATAAATCATATCACGATAGATAGAATAAATCTATAAATATGCTCCTAACACGTGAAACACATATGACCATACTGACGGTTTATAGGCACGATATATTTAACTAATAAAATAAGAATTATAAATCAAATGAATAATTGTAGGATCTAAGATAAAACGGAATTCAAATTATTTTTAGATATGATTTTAAAAATGTTCGTCACTGAGTGATGTTAGACTGAGCAACTTTTACTATAGTTAATGACATATTTTAACGTCGGGTCATTGCCTTTTTCATTTGTAGTTTATTAAGCAAAGATAACGCACTTTATACCACACAACAAGTCAACTATAATCAACATAGGTCAGGATTGTGGTGTAGCTGTATTTTCTTTTAAGAGCTATATAAACGGAACATATGCTGTTGTTATGCACGCGGCATAAACGTTGTTATGTTGTTGAGTTGAAGCATTATACATAGTCGTGCTATATAGGAGAATAAGACATAAGAAATATGTCTAAGGGGCATAGACAAGAACAAACGTTCATAATACATATTGTTTTGAAATTTGTTTTTCTAATTATCGTCAATTGGTTTATGTTTGACTACGCATATTTTATGGTTTTAGGTGACATTATGTTAGAATCGAATTAGGTGCAACGATGCGTCAACGCATTATTTTATACTATAAAAATAAATACAAAAGAGTAGGACAATATAAACCATGCTTTGTAAAATTACATTGATTCAGATAGAGGGTCTTTAAAAAGAGGGATACGTTGTACATATTTGAAATATAAAATATCTATCTCTGTACACCAGCGTATTTAATGTCTCTTGTTTTAGTAGATGTGCACCATAATGCTTAATACCTCTGTTTAATGATTTGATGTACATTGGTCTACTTAATGCCTCTGTTTTATCAGTACATATGCGTTTTAAGCCGTTTTTTATCATTAGATGTACTTCAGCGTACTGTATGCCTCTTTTTAATCAGTAGATGTTCGTCAGCGTGCTCTAAGCCTCTTTTTATCAGTAGATTACATATGACCCACCGTATGTCTTTGTGTTGTTCGTAGATGCACATCAGCGTATTCTAAACCTCTGATTTATCATTAGATGTACATTTACCCACTTAATGCATATATTGAATTAGTACATCAGCATACTTTAAGCCTCTGTTTTATCAGTAAGTGTACATTTATTCAACTAACGCCCCTGTTTTATCAGTAGATGTACGCCAGCGTACTTTATGTCTCTGTTTTTTTTTAATAGATGTACAATGACCCGCTTTAAACTTCCGTTCTATCAGTAGATGTATATTGGCCCACTTAATGCCCCTGTTCTATAAGGAGATGAACAGTGGCTTACTTTAAGCCTCTTTTTTATCAGAAGTTTTACAATGACCCACTGTATGCGTTTGCTTAATCAGTATATATAGTTAAGTTAACTTCATGTGTTTGTTTTATATCTAGTGCTATACAGGCAGCATGATTGTGAATTAGTTACTTGTTTTGATATATAAAATGATGTGTATTGTTAATGAGCAAGTATTTTACCTGTAATATCTTTTTTATAACCTTAAAGAAGAATGTTATAGAAATATCTAGAATTTTCCAGAATATTGATAACATTGGAGATTATTCAAGAGAGCTATTTTTAGCATCTTAAAGAAGTTGATAGAACATTATAGAATCTCATAGAAGGTTAGAGAAATATTTAGAATTTTCCAGAATATTGAGAACATTGGAGATTATTCAGGAGAGCTATTTTTGACATCGAACTTGTAAACAACTAGTTTCGTGATCATATTTGTCATCAAGTAAACACTTGATAATTCTAGTAACGTCAGTTTAGGCATGTGAAGTCTAAAGAAGCTGGGATAATCTTTATCTTTGACTAGAGTGGAGATTTAATATGAATAGTGCACAGGAACTTTCAACAACTGAATTAAACGGGAAATTAAGCAGGGTCAGAATATTATTGGATATTTGGAATTTGTGATTTAGGTATTATATCTTATTTTAGTTTTTTAATCTTGAATTAATTAATTTTGTTATTTGAGTTTGCTGGCTTCGATTTTCTAGTTAGCCTGGATCGAAACACTAGCTACAACATTACCTACTATATGTGTCTTTTTTTCGGTATAAATTCGTCCAGGAATGTAGAAAACACTTCATTCCTGGTTCATGGGTATGCTTTTTCTTAAGCTGTATAGCGACGTACGTTATGTCTAGTTTATTAATTTACTGATGTACATTGACATTCTGTTTACCTATCTTATCACTAAATCCATTCGCCATGACTGCACTACATCAGTACTTTGTAAAATGTATTATAGAGGCTAGCGTGAAAGGGTTTGCTAAAGATATCCATTATTACTAATGCTCACTCTAGCTTTTGTCTATGCAGTGAAGTAAGGACTATATTCAAACTACTCTGTGCCCCATGTAGACCTGGGGCGTGCTAATGTAGCACAGGAATTGGAATCACTGCAAAACCCTGGCATGATCGTGAGAGGCGACTAATAGGGTTTGAACGTTAATCTGGAGTTTCTACATCTCTGATTCTCCAGCAGGTATTAAGTTGTTGGATCCATACCCCATATTTGTTTATCTCGATGTAAATGAGATGTGGATCCAACAAATTTTTTCCTGAATGGCACCATATAACCTATACAGTGTTGCGGTGCCGTAAAACCCAACTAAACTCAACTCAAACTACGCAGTATTTAGTTGCAAAAAACTCAGGTTAAACTTCAGCTGTGATACACATTTCAAAACTTAAAGGTATATATATGTTTCTAGCACATAACATACCCATATTAATCATATGACGTTGCTTATTTCCAGTGTAATATAATCATCGCGTTTTTTTCTTATACAAACAACACGTTACATATAAGAACAGATCACGTCACAACAAGTGTAGCATGTATGACGAAATATGACGTCATATACTTAACTGGATACTTAACTGTTATTTAGTTAAAATTAATAAGACACATCTTATTAACTTCTTGTTGTATTGTCATGCGATAAAAAGAATATCAGATTCGTTTTTACTTCATATAAATTTTTGACTCATCCCGGAACCTTTATTAAGCTCGCTAAAGGCTCGCTAAATAAAGATTCCTGGACTCATCTAAAAATAGTTTATATAAAGTGAAAACTCATCAGATATCCTCTATACTCATTGCTTGTACATGTACAAGTAAGTAAAGATATATTAAATGTTGCTTTAATCATTTTTGGAGTATGTACTTTATTATAAAAGTGGTATATAAAAGTGATATCATATACACCAAATCCCTTTCAATGCTGCTTTGATTCATCCATAAATGGTTTCAGTTTATTCTTTTACACAGGCAACAAATTCTTTTTTGAATTGGTATCAAAGATTCAAACCTTTGCACCTTCTGTAAAATCGATCCAGAAACCCTTGTATATCTTTTTTTGTAAATGTTAATTTGTTAAGAATATCACACGTTAACAAATATTTTTTAGACAATATTATCACATTCAACATTTAACTCTACAGGAAAAGATAATTTATTAGGAATGATTAGTGATAATGTAGCTGATCCAACACTCCAATTTATTTTATTAAATGCTAATCAAACTATACCACTGGTACAAAGTTTAAACTGTGGTTAAAAATATGTTAAAAAGAGACGCATTGCTTGCAAAAATTGTAATAGGGTTATTTTGATTTAATATGAGTCAGATATAACGATCTCTTTCGTGAAATTGGGTAGTAACCTTTTGCTGCTAAGGCACGTTTTTCTGCTTAATATTTAATAAACCTTAGAAAAATGCGTTGAATGTCTCAGGAACTAGATCTTTTTGTTCAAAGTCATATTTTTCACACTTATTGAAAATATGAAAATAGTTTACCTATTAATAAAAAAAACGTTGATGTCCTTTCTGTCTGAGAAAATTAAAAAAAACATTTTTTTTTCTTCGACATTCGTCTAAATGATTAAACTATAGGCCTGCCTATGTACGTGTGAGCATAAAAACATAAAATTATTTAAAAACAACTATAAAAAAAGTCATTAATGACGCGACCACTATCATATGATCATGTATGAATGACAGTATTCAGGCGTAGTACTTGCTATTTTAATAATGGTACCGTGTTTGTTTGGTATTTCTATGGCGTACCGTTTGGGTAAAAAGTCTTCCTATGTACAGTATGTAGGTTCACCTACAAAACATGCATGTTCAATTACAAAAAAAGTAGCTTTACCTACATATTTTATTGTAAGTTTACCTATAAATTACAAGTGAAGCAGCTAAACTTACGAATTTGAAGGTAAACCAACAAAATATGTAGGTTCAGCTACAAATACATGTGGGGCCTCCGTGGCCGAGTGGTTATAGTCGTTGACTTGCAATCTCTCAGCCCCTCACCGCTGTGGGTTCGAAT
>JAULCC010489935.1:0-10897 GCA_032358795.1 Nuttallia obscurata | reverse complement strand
TACGAAAATTAAGATGCACCTTATTTGCTTATACTCGGTAAATTTTCCGTATTTCAATAGACCTAAGCTTTTCTGATACTTAACTATTAAACGCCTAAATCTACGGTCCTCCAAATTCTTGAGAATGTTGAGCATAACTAGTTTATGACTCCTGTGGATTTTGAGGTATTTTAATCAAAGATAAAGGGGCATTGGCATTGCACGCAAAACAAGTAAAATTAGTTTTGTATCGGAAGTTTCCAAGGAAAGTTAACTCATGTACAAATTTGGTCAGAAAATTCGTCTGATGTTACTGTTATTGTTTTTTCACTATTGTATACCCTCAGTGTGGCGCATGATATGCACGCGTGTCTCTTAAATGTCTTTCTTGAAAGCCGTATGGCTAAACAGTTCTTGCCGGCTGTAGTTTTCTTCTGCAGTTCAAATATACGTATATAGTATACTATCATGGTCAATAGAAAATGTCGTCAGAAGCCTTATTCCTGAGTAAGTTTACAGCACACAATTTGATAATTGTGACATAGTGCATCGTTAAACATTCCGGAATGCTACTGCAGCAGAAAAACTTTGAATGCACTTTGAATTATATTTATCAATGTTAAAGTTAACGAAAGATATCAGATTTTAAGATAAATCAAAGAATGCTTATGTGTAACTAATAATACTTTTTAAAATGTATTGATTTCGTATTGTTTTATTATCGAACACATACAGGCAACAGAAAACAGGAAATCACAATCATTTGCTTCGACTGACTCTGTGAAGAGGTCAACAATTTTAATTGTCCTTTGAAGAAATGATACAAAATAAGTAATTTATATTTGAAAACCAATCCCTGATGTAGCGATATAGAGTCTTTATTTATTGTTATAGATGGTAATGATGGCACAGATATTCACACCTTGTTAGACAACTTTTCTAGAGCTTGGGAATTAGTGAGGGAAAGTTTGAAACTCTATGGTAAGTAGAATAATGGTGTACTCTAATAAGTTTGAGAAAATTTACATCATAAATAAACTCAGCTTTTATTTGAATGTTTAGACAAACCATGTGCATTATGGTTCCATACCTTAGTAAAGGGTCTTTCAATTGATGCTTTAAACACTTTACTGCCACCGTTTACAATAGAAAAGTATACCACCAGAAAAGGACGGGCCACAACTCTTTTGAATGTATGAATTTGCAGGCTCGGCTAAAAGTGGTACAAATGCAAATACTGTTTAACTGTAAGGAATAATTTCCTTTTACATAAGCTGTGCTTCTGATCAGTAATTTTATTTTTATGGATGAGTGTTGTCAATGTCAATGTAGTTAATTGCGATTAAATCTTCTAAATTATAATACCGAAATTGATGCCATACAAAGACATTTTATTAGTCTAAGCAAATTAGTTCAAAACGGTTTTATTCAATTCGACTTCATATATTATCATGAATTTAGAGTAAGTATTTTAAAGCATAATGCTTTATACAGTGTTTTTTTTTAAAGTTTTTATCAAGCTTTGCTACTTTGTTACTTGTAGAGGACATTATGGACATATGCTTACTACACATACAATAAACATCTATGCTTTTTCTTGTAAAACTATAATGTAAGATCTAAAATGCCACGTGTCCATTTTAATGAAACCGAGAACAAGTATTATTTGAAAACCCCCCATTAAAGTCTCTTCTTCAACTGGTATTAAATGTTTTTACGATATTAATTAAGGTACATTTTGATTCGGGCAATGATCGGTGAATGGATGAAGTATATATGACAAACTGCGAATGTCTGCATAAAACTAGCTGTGATACTTAAACATGGATTGAACTCATTTTCTATATCTAAACGTATTCTATCTCTGAATTCTAGCGTGTGCCACAGAGCTTGGAGGTATGGTTGTTGGCAATGACTACTGTTGCATGACGATTACTGATGATTGCCCCATAGCTATACTTCTGCCTACACTGGAAGGAATGGGGCTTTGCTCATACGCATTGTTAGACTTCCTGATGAGAAAACAGAATGATTTCTTGGACAAATACATCGTAGCTACAAAGAGGTAATGCATTAACATAATTGGAATTAAAGCATTGATAGGTGCACTTACATAGTGATTTCACAAGTATGACCATGAAATGGTAGTCATGCTTTGTGTTCAGTAATGACTGCACTTGATACCCGAATAAGGTAAACATATTTATTACATCTGAAATACTATTTTATCACTTAAAGAAAAAGGAAAATCAAAAGAAACATATCAAAACAGACCCTATATGCGGTGTCTATATACACACCTGCTATTGAATGCTTACGTATTTATGTCAGAATAGAGATTCAATAAACAGTTAACTCTTATTTCCCACTTTGTTTCTTATTTATTTATTTTCTTTTATTTCACAGGAAACATACAGATATGGTATCTGTGTCACCAAAGGATGTGACGTTAGCCCATCTGATTAGCTATGATCTCCAGCAGGATATATTACCATTGGTCCTTGCAAACTGCAAGTACTCGTTTGAGATTGGAAAGGGTACAACAATTGAGTACGACTTTGAAGGACTGCAGAAACAACTTATGGACAGATTCCTGTTCTCAAAATCAATAATCGATGTTAGAGGAACTCTTCAGGTAACACCATATCGGCTTGACATGACATCAGATATGAATAAAAAATAAACCATAGTGGTGAACATGTATTTTCACTTGTGTATGTATGTATAATTAATATAAAATGTTCTGTGCAAATATTCTATTTTAAAAATCAGTTTCGTCAGAACATTGCTGTAAAGTATTGATGCTACAATGTACACATCTGTAAGCTTCCTTTGTATTTGACATAAGTTGTATATGACAGTACGCAGTCATAGCTATTTACATACAGTTCCAAACCTACTAGGCATGTAGTATACATGAATCATAGTTTTCGTAGCCAATCCAATATCCTGTCACAAAAGATGTGTTGACTTCAATTTCAGATTGAACAAATGGTTTACCGAGCTGAAATCACCAATTCATTGGTATTCAAGAAACTTGATGACAAAATTCCACAGGTAGTATTTCATGTTAACGCTATGTGCTTTTGATAATCCATTTATTGCTTCTGCATGCCATCATCTTAACCCTCTATGTTAACAATCTGTTGGGTTTGTCGTGAAGACGAAATAAAGATTTCATGGACAAAATCAAATATATTATGTATTTTCTAGGCCTTTATAATTTAGTCGACTGATGAATATTGGGAATTTTGGTGTATTCATAATTATGTAAATGAATAAAACAGATTTCAGATTATGAGTTGTGTATTATCTTTTTATTGTATAATGTAAAAATCTGTATAAGCTGTTTCTACCATTAATTATATATGAGATCGTCAGAAAATACACAAACAAAACTGAACCAAACGGCTAAATTTTATTAATACATTAAAACATCTGTAACGTTGTTTTTATTTTAAACTCACCATCACAATGTGTATGTAGTATGTCATTTCTGTTTCAATATTGCATGCCTCGTGAGCAGGAACATAAAATGGGTATTCTGTTCGTTTCCTTTCCTAAAACAATAATAATATACAATTATTAAACGTCATATAAAGTGTTTTTACTTTAAAAATCAATGTTTCGGTTCAGTAAATTATCTGTCTAACAAAAGATGAAATTGACGTTACATTAAGAACTTTGTTTTTTTTTATAGACATTTTGGTATAAATCAATGTCAGTAAAACTGCTGCACTAACAGGAAAGCGAGGATACACCTTGTAAATCTTGTGTGCATAAATATGTACGATTTTGAGTTGCTGTTTGAATCTCTAACTGTTTAATCATCAGGAGGTCTTAAACGCTGCCATCAAGGGTCAGATCAGTAGTGAGATAAGGACACTGCCAGACCTGTGTATGTCACTGGACAATCTGGACATTACGATCAGTTTTCTCAACTCTGTTGGGGGCAACCCGAGACAGAGTCTCGATGAATTCATGGCTCATACATTGAAAATGGAGAACACTCTTGCAAGTCAAAAGGTTAGTTTACCGCTGAAACTTTAGTCATTGCACGCATACCTTTATAAGAAGTCAGATTATTCTCTTGACATTGGATACTTTTAACCCTTCGCCTGCTGAAAAAAATGTCGTCTGCTTAAATTGTCGTCTGCATGGATTTAAAATCCATCGGATTCGCCTAATATTTGGAGAAACACTTGACCGAGTGTCAAACAGCTTAGATCCTGATTAGACACTCGGCGTCTAACCAGGATCCAAGCTGTTTGAAAATTCTATCACGGTCGCGTTTAGCGGGCTAAGGGTTAACATTTTACCCAGTTGAAAATTATAAGATCATAATTTTTCGGATGCTTCTAACTCCTGCTTCATTTACGTCAGTATCAAACGTTAAAATATGTCTATTTGTTAATCAGAATTTGTTTTGCGAACTATAATAGTTTAGTTAAAGTTTCTGTTTTACTTTCAGGCGAGACAGGAATGTCAGTTTCAGCATGTGCGGTCACTGTGGCTTCTTCTTTGTTCACAAAAGTCTCAACAAATTGCCAACCACAACCAACCTAGACAGGTATTTACTTTAAAAACTATTATTTCAAGTTGCTACATGATGGCTCGTGTCTCCATATATTTAAGCCAATTTCAAAACTTAAAAGAGTTGAACTATAATGAACCGTTTGAATATGACAAGAATATATATGTTTTATTTAAACTATATGGAACTGTATAAATTTACTTCTAACTTTAGAAAGCATTACCTTCGGAGATTTGATTAAAATAAGGTTGTTATTTTATCTTATTACCAGAGTATGTTTGGTAGTTTGGGAGCAGATTTTCATGAGGACCTACCTGACAGAATACTGGAACAGTTTAAAGAATACATGAAAGCCATGCCCATTGACAATGCGTCACATCTTGTGGAACTTTTGCATGAATACATTGTTCTAGTGATTGCAGTAAAAGAGAATCCAAATGATGAGGATTACCAAGATAATAGAGACAACAGGTATGCAGGTTAACCTGTATGTTCGTTTTTGCTATTTGTTTGTTACTTAATTAAACAGTATTTAAGTCAAACCGCGACATCTAGCTAATTACAGATGAAGGAAGTCCCTTTGGGACGGACCTCTGGGACGGACATGATTTCAGGCACACTGCCCATTCGGATTTGATATTTATGAGCATGCAAAGTGAACGCTTTATACATTTTTGTTGAATTATTGTACGATTTTGTTTTCATGTCATTTATAACGCACTGAAGTCATTTTACGAAAGATTTGCAGTTTGAATACTATATCATAAGCCAGTTTAATTCTAGATATTCAAAGCAATAAACTTAACATTTGAATATTGATACCCTCACTAATGGCGTTATAATAATGATAATGATAATAACTGATGCTTAAAACATCACGATGTATTACCTCCTGCATAATTAAGGAAACATATACATTTCTAAAGCAGTTGCAATCATATACATGTATGCAGTTATTTTGTCAACATGCTATAAAAATTGGATAAAGTTTGTTCACACGTATGTCAATCAGCAAGGGAATAATAAATTACGAAAAAGTTACCTTTATGTTAGTATTGTCAAATTAAAACATTGAAATTACTTTTCATAAATAATAGTTGTTAATATAACAAAACTTAAACACATTTAATTTCTAAGTGGCACTGAGCGAAGACTTGTACTTGTAAAGAGTAAAAAATGTTTTCTGTGTGCAATCACTACTTTTGATTGGCTCTATGCAAAACTATGCATCAATTCGGGTAAAACATATGTTTTTCGTGTTTTCCTTTTCAGACTCCGCGATTGGCTGTATGGCTATCTCGAAAGTATGGACAGACCATCCCTGGATTTGAAAGCCCTTGATGGATTTCCCGAGGACATCCTTTTCAGACACTGCAGCCACACATGGTCTCAGGCTTACGCAATACTAAGAGAAAAACACAACGTGCAAAAACACTAAGGACTTGTATGTCCAGATTCAGTTGATGTTAGCGTATCAAATGTTCAATTGACGTGCATAACCCTAAAACTATTATGTACTTCAAGTGGTTATTGTACAGGAAAATGTAAATACGTTATTATCATTCGTGGTTCATTTTATTCCTCCGCGTGTTTGTATAAACATTAAGAGAGGACTGATTCAAGCGAATTCAAATTCAATGTCAAGAGACTAAGTATTCTGAATGCATGGAACTTGATTGGAAACAGATATGTATACTTTTCGGTTACAACAGGTGTTTATTGTATAGGTAAATGTAAATACGTTTTATCATATGTGACTAATTTTATTACTTCACAATAATGAATATGTATCACGACAGGACAATGCATCCAGAAATTTAAATTTAATGTAAGGAAACTAAGTATTCTGAATGTTCAAGTGTTCATTGTATAGGTAAATGTAAATACGTTTTTGTCATCCGTGGTTTATTTCATAACTTCATATTATTGTATTAGTATTAAATGGCCGATCTTTCTTTCAGAAATACAAATTGAATGTCAATAGACTAAGTAATCTGAATGCAAGAGTGAGATTGAGAACATTTATGTTCATCGAAGTAAATTGGTATGTGATATTTTCAGTGAAAATAAGTGTATATTGTAGTGAATGTACACACGCTTTTATCATCCATGTTTTTTTTTAAATTTCTGCACGTTGTTGTTAATGCTTCATGCGAGGACCAAGCATACGGATAAACAAATTCCTCGAAGTAAATAGATATGTGAACTTTTCAATTACAAAAATTAAGTGTTTTCTTTATAAGTTAATGTAAATACGCTTTTTTCATTAGTGATTTATTTTATTATTTCGCATTAATGTATTTGTATCATGAGAGGACTCTTCATCCAGAAATTCAAATTGAAAGTCAAGAGACAAGTATTCTGAATGCAAGGATCGTGATCGAAAAAGCATTTATTTTGCACGAAGTAAATTGAATTTCACATGTACGTGAACGTTTCACTTACAAGGGTTTCTGTATAAGTAGCTGTAAATACGTTTTAATCATATGTGGTTCATTTTATATCTTCATGCTACTCTGTATTTATATGTATTCATGAGAGGACTCGGCATCCAGAACAAAAAAGAAAGACAAGAGACAGAGCATTCTTAATGCAAGAAAATTGACTGAAAACATTTATGCCCCTTGAGGCCAATAGATTCATGTATGTAAATAATAATTAGACGGTATATGGACAGGGGAAGATAACTATGTTCAGTACGTGTGACTTTACTACAGCACGTCTGTTTGTTAAGCCAGAAAGGATATGGAAGAACAAAGAACTTACATTTGAAGCTGTGATCTATGATTAATCGCTTGATTTTGTATTTCTTTTCTGCTGTTATTTGTTGGGCTGATGCAATGAGTTTGCGTAAAAATAATTGTGATGTGATTTTATTTTGTTTGTGTCAATTTTTCCAATTTCTTTTTTTGTACTTGTAAACATTGTATGCCCGTTAATAAATGTATTAACATCTATCAAATTGAACTTATTTTAACCGGAAACTTGCTTGGGTCAAATTAAAATATTTTGCGGTTAATTTGCAGGTATTTGAAGTGTTCTTGTTATTGACTGTCTGTTTCTTTAATATGACCGTTTTAGCATAGAATTAGCTCCATTGAAGCTACATATGAGTCTTACTGAAAAGTTCTGTTTAGTATCCATATGTAAGCTTTTCTATTGCAATATTTGTTAAGTTGTGTACTTTTTTTAATTGATTAACTTCGAACATGTGATACAAAATTTTCATAGAATATCATGTCCATCAAACTAATTAGGTGTATGGTGTTATCTATTCTAATTTATCATTATAAAGCCTGCATGTCCTTATAAGTACGTATGGCGCTATATTATATATCTTGGTTTGCAGGAACAAAGTGTGAAATTTCACGTTTTTTACCTTAGTGATGCTATACATATTTTCCTACGACTGGTGTGATGTGAAGCAAACATTTCTTATTAATAATATTGATATATCTTTAAGAAATAGAAGTTTCATGTTATTGCAATAAATACGAAAGGTTCGTGTTATGTTAAATAATGATGCCCCAGTTAAGATCAGCGAAATATGAACTAAGTACAGTTCGCATGACCAGCTTTATTCTCGTGTTATGAGTGGAATGTTAACAAAATCATGTTAGGCGGCTTTACAAAGATCCGAATGAGAAACTAGAAAACGTACTTTTGTTGTTGTATTACATTTGATTGTTGTAAATATGTATGTAAGAGTTTGTTTATGACAAATTTTACTTTGCAGCCAAAGTTTTATGTAAATAGTATGGCATGAGAAAATACTCTGAAACTGATCGCAGAACGGTAGTATATATGGTAGTGTTAACCTTTGCGGCGCCAAATAGTTTTCGTCTGCATAAATTGTCGTCAGTCTCCATGTTCAAAGCAATATGTCTTGAATTTCTGTTCAAAAACAGAATCAGGAGGTCAAACAGAGTGGATCCTGGTGAGACGCCGAGATACTCGGCATTTCATCTGGATTCAAACTGTTTGCAAGATATCAACGAGTCGCCTATGGCGGCGAAAGGGTTATGGGTATCAGTTTATTATCGTTTAAAAGCAAATCATTTGTAATTGTTGCTACTTTTTTGTTTCTTTTTAAGAATAGAGATATGATATCGCGAGTGTATATGCAATTTTTAATTATTCAACAGTATTAGATACAATGTGATTATTATAGCTAGAAAATGCCTAGATTGAGAAATAATTTTGTCGAAAGTGGTTCAGTCTTGTAAATAATTGTAAATTATAATAATATTATAATATAACATATATTATATATAATATAATAATAATAATAGATATATTGTAATAATAACTGTAAATTGTGTATCTTAAAATGTTAAATTTAAGGATACAGATCTGTGTTGTATATGCTATGTTACCTTGTGGATAGCAACATTCTTAGGGTGGTAAAGTTAAACCGGTTTTTGTAGATAGAAGGATGTTCGAGTAATTAAACAGATCATAGAGGGTTAATTACACAACCAACGGTTGCATGTCAACAAATTCTACCATTTTTATAAGACATAAAATGACCATGACCAGAAAGAGCAAGTGGTCAAACACGATGGTAAGACTGAGAGCCTGCAAAGGTTAGAGAGTGTTATATTACCTATTAAGAAAGAGGTTATTCTTTGTATATATCTACAATATAGAACTATTGATATATTTCAGATCCATTTTTACATAATTTTGTCATTAAACTTATTCTTTACACAAGAACATTGTTTATAATGTATGTGGTTCTCGTGAGCGCAATGCGGATACCATATTTACTACCCCATTAATTTAAACAAACGTGTTGCTTATTTATTTTTAATATATAAATCCTTGTTTGAGATGCCATAGACGGATAAGCTAGCGGATACGGTGTGACAAATATGTTCAGCACTCGTGACTATACATTGTTTTTTATTATTTGTTAGTCAAATATGGCATATAAAATATGTTTTAAGTTACAGAAAATCAAGTAGATGATGTACATGTAAGTCAAGTGGATGATGTACATGTAAGTATGTAGAACCGTTAATTATACAGGCAATTGTTTTCAAAAAATAGAAAATCTATTTTGAGTAAAAGTTGCGATTTCTCTTAAATGTAACACATTATACCCTTCAGCTGCCTGGCACAATAACAATGATTGATTTGTAACTAGTATACATTTGCAATTCATGATGAATATATTGTTTAGGTTTGCCTCCGTTATATAAAGCAAAATAAGGAAACGGGGTTTGACAAATACGCAACTATATATTCAACTAAGTTGATAAGAAAATTGTTAAAAAATGCTTGTTTTTGTGTGATAACGTGTATAAATCAAATAAAGAGTCTTGAAGTGTTGGCGAGTTGTTGTTGTGAGATTATCGTTATTATTTACACATATTGCAAATCGAGTTCATCCTTTAAATCAAGTTATTTGCAAAAGCCAAATCTGCTTATGTTTGTTTGTTTGAAATTTAACGTCACTTTAACAGTATTTCAGTCATATCGCGACGTCCAGCTCAGTACAGGTGGAGGAAGACCCCGGGGGACCTCCGTACACTATTTCAGGCACAGAGTGCACCCGGGTAGAACCACCGACCTACCGCAAGCCAGCTGGAAGGCTTCCTCACTTGAAAATTCCGAATTGCCCAGACTGGGATTCGAACACACAAGGGTGAGGGGCTGAGAGATTGCAAGTCAACGACTATAACCACTCGGCCACGGAGGCCCCTTTTCTGCTTATGTAGTTCTAGGTAGTTATCAACATGTATTTAGTGGCCATCATGTAAAGATATTGAATCGCTTCCAATATCAGAAAATACGTGTATTAACGACGTAACTTGTGTAAAATGGCTCTTGGATATTGATAGATTTTTATCTTGGCCTATGTAACATAATTTACTTTCTCTGTTTTGTTTGGTTTAACCAGTATTTATTTGTTGTATTACAGACATGTTGTCATAAAACAGTATACAAAGATAATATAATGAATATTATGAGCATGGATAAGACAACAAGTTAATTAAATCTTATGTAAATTCTTCTCCATGTTGGAAAAAGTTACACATTCAAACATTATGGTTAGTTATTCAAGTCTACGTTTTAGAAGACTGACAACGTTATTAAGTAAATATCTGTATCCATGTATATTGACTTTTGATATCTGGATGAAAAGCAGAAAACTCGAGTTAAAAGATTTGAAGAGAAAAAAAATGGAAGGAGATATAGCACACAATACAGGCAGTTGTCGGGAGTCGGCAAATCAAGGCAATTATCCTCAGGTCATAAGTTAAAACGCTTCGATGCAATTATAAACCTTTGTACATTTTCAAACACGCTTATGTTTTCGTCGCTTGTAAGATGTTCATTTCCAAACAAGAGGTTATTTATGGTTGTCGGGCAAGGTCT
>JAULCC010489824.1:0-10898 GCA_032358795.1 Nuttallia obscurata | reverse complement strand
GGTTGTGTGTTCAAGTCCCGGCTTAGATCATACAATCCTTCAGGAGTGGTAGCTATCCAGTTATTTTGCAAAAGGTCGATGGTTTTACCCATGTGCACCTCGGATCTTCCTTCAGGATGAAACTCTGCCATATAACATGAACTGTGTTAGTGATGTTTTAAACCTAAATAAGACGTCC
The DNA here is from genome assembly GCA_032358795.1 of Nuttallia obscurata. NCBI lineage: Eukaryota > Metazoa > Mollusca > Bivalvia > Cardiida > Psammobiidae > Nuttallia > Nuttallia obscurata. Next base: position 10,720 of record JAULCC010489824.1, on the reverse strand, counting down.
AGCCAGCTCAATGGCAGAGCACCCTCTACCCATGCGGGAGGTTGTGTTTTAGATCTTCGGGTGTCAAGCTTATTATTACTCTAAATGGTGTAGTGATGGATTTCCCTCCTTAGTGTTAAATATTTTGGGATAACATTACGACGGGTTTGTCGGTGTCAGGATATATTGACCGGCCGGGGTTCAGCTTCCACCCCCACCTCCGTTTACAGTGCTATATAATGGCACGTACAAAAGTACAGAAGTGTTCTCTGTATCCACTTTACTCTCTCTTGGGTGTCCACTAGACCTAGATGGTCGAATGTCACGTAATGAAATAAACAAAACTCAAATTTAAAAACAAACTAATGTTTACCTTGACACTAAGGTAAAGTGTTGTGATGTGTTATTCTCAATGTACAGGTGCCAAGTCCTACTTTTCGGCTGGATTATCAAAGAGATACACAGTATCGGATGGTGACAAGGTTGTCTTTGACAGGGTATTCACCGATCTGGGTTCATCGTACAACCATCATAACGGAGAGTTCACTGCCCCTTTCTTCGGAACATACGAATTCGTCTATCACGCCCTTGGGGATCAATCCAACATAATTTGGCTGGAGCTAATCCACAATTACAGGTACGATATCTATACATAACATATCACATGTAACCTAAGTAAGTTACGGAATCCTGTTAAGTCTATTGCGTTAAAAATTGTTACAGCCACTGTCGTGCAGCCGAGGGACAAAAGGTATGATAATGGTGAATTACACTTATGCATTTTTTAGTAAGTTTTACGAAGTCACTTATTGTTAGTCAAAGTAATTTCAGCTAGTTCGTTGCAAAAAGAAGATGCATTAATATATAGCCTTGCACATTAACACAGCATGTTTTTCTTCCTTCATATCGACTGAGTAGGAAAAAAACAAATGCAATAATGCACTGTTCACCATCGCATTTCTTTTCCATAACGATATTTTCTTTTATCGAGGTGGAACAAGATGCGATAGAGTACCTCGAAACTTTTGCGATAATTTATGGCAATAGAGATGAGATTTTGCATGAGTTTAATATCACATCTTATTCTATCTGTTCTTCTATAGACTTCTGTGGAATTTTGACATAATAAAATGCGATATTTTAGAACAATCGCATATTTTTATGTAGTCTTGAATTGTATTTGGATTTAAGGCAACTAACTAATAAAACATATCTCTTCAACTAGTGCTCATGACTTAAAATGGCTTAGCTGTGTCCAACAAATAAGTTTCAACAGAACTTTTAAAGAGGGAAATATTATCAATCATTTTTATGACATCAGCCAATGAATTCCAGTAATTGTATACATAATACGACTAAATGATTTAGATTTTGAACACGTGACCACTGGGTCAATTGGTAAGTTGTGTTTCCACAGCAGAAACGATCCCGTTCGGTCATGGACCCATTCTGCGATTGGCTAAATAAATCATGTGATAAATTCTAACCAATGAAATGTCTGGGATATTGAGTATACTCAAAGAAATGTATTACCTTTGATATCCTACTGACATTTTGACTTAACTATCTGTGGTATTTAAATATATCTTTTGACCTTTATTTATTTTCACAGATACATCAACTCACTGTATATCCATAATCCAGGAAATTGGGCTGCAGCCGGGAACGCCGCCATTGTAGAGATGGACCAAGGAGACGTCGTGTATGTGAGGGCTCATGGTGATAATGTACTTTACGGATTGTCTGATCAGGTCTATTGTACTTTTTCTGGTACGCTACTTGGACTGCGTTTTAACAGACCCTCTGTTGTCGGATAATAAAATGGATTCTTCTTTTGTTACATTTTCTAGTTTGTTTTATATTTGGTAAATTTGTGTCAGGAAAGAAATAAATATTGCTAGATCATCATATTTAAATGTTGTAAATTCGAAGACATGTTCTGTTATATTCATCTTTCAATCCTGAGAAGAAACAAGATAAAATAATGCTGGCTTTACGTTTTAGAAATTATTAGAATATTAATGTATCGTACATGATATGTTAGATGCCGGAACATAAAACGTATAATGTTTGTTAAAAGACAATGTATGAATTTGCGACTTGTCTCGCAACGTAGTATGCCACAATAATAATGTTATTGTAAAAGGAATATCTGAAATTTTCATTGGTTTATGCATACATAAGGAAATCAAATGTAATTAGTTTTAAGAGCCTATCTATGAAAACATTCCTAGCCATAGTTTACCAATATTAAAGTTTCTCCTGTAGAAACAAACTATTTACGGCCAACCCGGAGTATATCAACGCTAAAGTTTCTCCTGTAGAATCATACTATTTACGGCCAAGCCGAAGGTTATCAACGCACAAGTTTCTCCTGTAGAATCATACTATTTACGGCCAAGCCGGAGTATATCATCGCTAAAGTTTCTCCTGTAGAATCATACTATTTACGGCCAAGCCAGAGTATATCACCACTAAAGTTTCTCCTGTAGAATCATACTATTAACGGCCAAGCCGGAGTATATCAACGCCAAAGTTTCTCCTGTAGAATCATACTATTTACGGCCAAGCCGGAGTATATAAAAGCTAACGTTTCTCCTGTAGAATCATATTATTTACGGCCAAGCCGGAGTATATCAACGCTTAAATTTTCCCTGTAGAATCATACTATTTACGGCCAAGCCGGAGGTTATCAGCGCTAAAGTTTCTCCTGTAGAATCAAACTATTTACGGCCAAGCCGGAGTATATCAACGTTAAAGTTTCTCCTGTAGAATCATACTATTTACGGCCAAGCCGGGGAATATCAACGCCAAAGTTTCTCCTGTAGAATCATACTATTTACGGCCAAACCAGAGTATATCAACGCTAAAGTTTCTTCTGTAGAATCATACTTTTTACGGCCAAGCCGGAGTTAATCAACGTTTAAGTTTCTCCTGTAGAAACAAACTATTTATGGCCAAGCCGGAGTATATCAACGCCAAAGTTTCTCTTGTAGAATAATTCTATTTACGGCCAAGCCGGAGTATATCAACGCTTAAGTTTCTACTGTATAATCATACTATTTACGGCGAAGCCAGAGTATATCAACGCTAAAGTTTCTCCTGTAGAATCATAATATTTACGGCAAAACCGGAGTTTATCAATGCTTAAGTTTCTCCTGCAGAATCATACTATTCACGACAAAGCCAGAGTTTACTAATACTGAAGTTTCTCCTGTAGAATCATACTATTTACGGCAAAGCCGGAGTATACCAATACTAACGTTTCTCCTGTATAATCATACTATTTATGGCCAAGCCAGATTTTACAAACACTAAAGTTTCTCCTGTAGAATCGTACTATTTACAGCAAAGCCAAAGTATACCATTACTAAGGTTTCTCCTGTAGAATCATACTATTTACGGCCAAGCCAGAGTATACCAATTTAAAGTTTCTCCTGTAGAATCATACTATTTACGGCCAACCCGGAGTATATCAACGCTAAAGTTTCTCCTGTAGAATCATACTATTTACGGCCAAGCCGGAGTAAATCAACGTTTAAGTTTCTCCTGTAGAAACAAACTATTTACGGCCAAGCCGGAGTATATTAACGCTAAAGTTTCTTCTGTAGAATCATACTTTTTACGGCCAAGCCGGAGTATATCAACGTCAAAGTTTCTCCTGTAGAATCATATTATTTACGGCCAAGCCGGAGTATATCAACGCTAAAGTTTCTCTTGTAAAATCATACTTTTTACGGCCAAGCATGAGTATATCAACGCTAAAGTTTCTCCTGTAGAATCATATTATTTACGACCAAGCCGGAGTATATCGACGCTAAATTTTCTCTTGAAGAATCATACTATTTATGGCCAAGCCGGAGTATATCAACGCTAAAGTTTCTCCTGTAGAATCATACTATTTACGGCCAAGCCTGGGTATATCAACGATTAAGTTTCTCCTGTAGAATCATACTATCTACGGCCAAGCCGGAGTATATCAACGCTAAAGTTTCTCCTGTAGAATCATACTATTTACGGCCAAGCCGGAGTATATCAACGCTAACGTTTCTCCTGTAGAATCATACTATTAACGGCCAAGCCGGAGTATATCAACGCTAAAGTTTCTCCTGTAGAATCATTCGTTTTACGGCCAAGCCTAAGTATATTAACGCCAAAGTTTCGCCTATAGAGTCATACTTTTTACGGCCAAGCCGGTGGTTATCAACGCTTAAGTTTCTCATGTAGAATCATACTATTTACGGCCAAGCCGGGGTATATCAACGCTAAAGTTTCTCCTGTAGAATCAAACTATTTACGACCAAGCCGGAGTATATCAACGCTAAAGTTTCGCCTGTAGAATCATACTATTTACGGCCAAGCCGGGGTATATCAACGCTAAAGTTTCTCCTGAAGAATCATTCTATCTACGGCCAAGTCGGATTATCAACGCTAAAGTTTCTCCTGTAGAATCATACTATTTACGGCCAAGCCGGAGTATATCAACGCCAAAGTATGTCCTGTAGAATCATACTATTTACGGCCAAGCCTGAGGGTTTCAACGCCAAAGTTTCTCTTGTAGAATCAAACTATTTACGGCCAAGCCGGAGTATATCAACGCTCAAGTTTCTCCTGTAGAATCAAACTATTTACGGCCAAGCCGGAGTATATCAACGCTCAAGTTGTTCCTGTAGAATCAAACTATTTACGGCCAAGCCGGAGTATATCAACGCTAAAGTTTCTCCTGTAGAATCAAACTATTTACGGCCAAGCCGGAGTATATCAACTCTAAAGTTTCTCCTGTAGAATCAAACTATTTACGGCCAAGCCGGAGTATATCAACGCTTAACTGTTTACTGTTTGATATTTTTCCTAAATGTTGGTCCGAAGGTTTTGTTGTTCCATTATATAAGAAAGGTAATATAAATGATTCTGGAAATTACAGATGCATACACTTTTAAGCTCACTTGGAAAGTTGTTTACAAAAGTTATGAATACTAGATTGAAAAAGTGGGCTGAACCTCATATTATTTATATTGAAGCACAAACAGGGTTTAGAGAAAACGCGAGTACCGTTGAAAATGTGGTTATACTTCATGGGTCTGAACACATATACTTTTTAACAATTTCCAGTACTCCCTGGCATTCTTATATCTTATTTTTTAAATCTTTGAGTCTGCACTTGTTCATCACTGTACTTTTAACTTCTAATCAAAGTTTTGTATTTATATTATGTTAAAGCCACGTGCTTCTGCTAAATTCTAGGATTATTCGTGTCTTTGAATAAGTTAAAAGTCCGATTCATTTTTGAAATTCTAGACTTAATCGTGTTTATCTTATATCAAAAGTCCAGTTTCTCTTCAAAATTCTAGAACTGTGTTTCGGCATTTTATGTTAAAGGTTCAATGGTACTTCGAAAACATATACTTATTCATGCTTTTGTTATGTAAGAGTAACTTTAGCAAATCTAGACTTTCGTTAGAGTTCCCGTGCCTCTTTGAAATCTAGAATTATCCATGTCTATGTTATCTTTAAGATCTGGTTCCTCTTCAAACATATAAATTTATTCGAAAATGTTACACTCCATTTGAATATGCCCGGTATTCAAGTTGTTATAGAATGTATCTTTAGTAGAACATCTGTGTTTAATATTATCGCATAATTGAAAGTAGAACAGATATAACCATATGTTTTCGATTTGCGCCACTTCTATTTTACTTTGGTCGTAATTACGTGGGTTTACGCAATACAATTAGGAGGACTGAAAGTCTGACCAATAAAACGACCGACGTTCACCATATTAAAATCTGGACACCTGGTTTGGCATATATTTAGAGCGGTAAACGTCATCAGTTAGTACTGCATGAAATCTCTATAACTTAAAATGGATTGGGACCTTTAAAGATGAATACATGTCTATAGGACCCCGAATTGTTATCGTTGTACGTTGCATTTGCACAAATTTCATCTTTATGCTTCTGTGTAATGTACATGTAAATATAATAATGTAATACTTTGTTTACCAATATGAACTATTTACATTTATAATACAACTTCCTCCATGAACTGTTGCTGGAAACTGCATTTTATATGTGAAAAAGGACTTAACTGGTTTTTAGTCCGTGAAGCCAGAAGGTGTTGAATAAAATGAAGTAGATAGGATGATCAAGGTACATACACAACGTATGGCTAAAATATAATCGACCACTTTAAACACCACTGAATACCGTTTATTCGACGAAAGCAACCAGGATTCGGAAAACAGAATATCAATTTGTTCATGACGTACTTAAAGGCGTGCTGCCTATGACTAAGGCAAGACTCCGTGACATACAAAAGACCAAAAAGAAGACATGTATTATTAAAGATTAAGTCTCATCGTAGTTATGTAAGATACTGTATACACTTTTGTTGTCTTTCTTTTTTGTTCATGTTAATGTCTATAATCTTATTCACTTGGTATGTATCACGGTAGGGAATCAATCTTTCTATTTACGATTATTTTAGAGCAGGTGCGCGCGATTCGTGACGAATAAAATGTTAAAGTACGTTTACACTATGTTCCCGGCGGCCACGACATTCACGTTTCAGGCCACCGTGGACAAAACGGGGAGGGTGTGAGACAACGCGGTAGACCGGGATAAGCAAACGGGACTCACCTTGATTTCCGTTGATGCCGTGCAAAATTTTCAAACTGTCCACAAAATTTTCCACGGCAGTTACGGTGCGAATGATAAACTTAACAGCCCGTAATAAAACGATATCAACACAACGAAAGCAAACAGCACGTAATAGGTCGTAACAAAACTTGGAGGTGGTCCGTAGAGGGACGGTAAACATGCCTTTTCCCCGGCACTTCACGGACCTTTCAAGGTTGGTTACGTTCTGTTGCGTTTGACGAGCGTTTTATCCCTAGTTGTAAAGTAGCTGCACATTTTATCCCTTTTTGCTACTTTTTGTGACGGATCTCACGTTGAGCTACGCTGTATGGTAGCCGTTCCTTCACGTCAAATTACGTTTTCCAACGGCGCCTGACGGTTTACAGGCAGTTATACTACGGTCTGATATGGTGTTCGCGGTCTGGGAGGTAGTATTAAAACGCCGTCTTCGGCAAAGTAGCTTCATTCTAGTCTGAGCAGTAGAAGAGAGAAGACCAACTTATACCATACCACCGAAAGTAGCAAAACGTACGGAGGCTTGCCAGCCTTTACCGCTGCTAGTAGAGGAGCAGGAGCAGCCTGTAGATCCTCCTCGTCCACCAGATGTAGACGAGGGTGTGTGCACCCACATTGACCATGTGCGCACCCACATCGATCTTAATCTTCTCATCCGTCTTTGCCTTCTTCCAGTCTGCTGCACTATGGAGGCTCCTCTTCGCAACATGTTTTCTGGCTGGTGCAACGTCTAAATGTATGCGCCGAGCAAACAACCAAACACGATCTCTTTTTTGTCTAAGGTATTTATGACATGACGTTGTCTTGTCGAAGTTTCAGACATTATGATTGCTTTTGCTTATGGGGCACCTTTTGTTCATGACGTGGGCGCAAGATCATCCGTAGAAAACATTGACAGAACGTGACAGATATAGTAGACCTTGACCATGACGGCGGAAACGTGAGGGATCCCATCAGAACGCGACGTACCGGGAGGGAACGTATTGACCGCAGTACCCCTTGAGCCGCTGGGACTCGACAGCTCCTTTCAGTTCCCAGTCCGTCACGACTTAGCGAAACTTAACAAAACTTGAACATTGAGGAAAAGCAGTCCAAAATCTCACGAGGAACTACGTTTCAGACAAACGGTGATGCCGTGGCCGCCGGGAACATAGTGTAAACCTAGCATAATTTCTTAAACATATCCGTCCGTCTTCTAAAAATCCATGTTGTATAAGGAATGCGCTAATGAAAGGTTTCAGTCGGTTCCATTTGTGTTGCTGAACATTGTATAGTAAGGTCCTGAATGTCCAAACAGTGTCTCGTTTTTTACACCAGAAACGAGTATAATTCACGAACCGTCGGTGTTTTCACGTTTGTTTTTAATGTTCGTACATAACTAAACTATTTTCAGCAAAATAAATGGTACCGGTCAAAAGCTTTTATTAGTGCACAGTAATTGTCTTTGTGGAAATAAATGTATACGCATATCAAAAGGTGTGGACCCTCATCTTGAGGTTCTTGGGAGAACCCTCTGATCTTGGTCAACACAATCTTCAAAGGTACTTAAATGTTATGCACATTGACGTATTGTTATAACATAATTGCTCTTCTTATGCAAAATGATAAATATTTAAGTCATTTTCAGAATACAGCATTTATACTTATCATTTTTATTAGTAATTGTATTTATATATCATTTGGCGTTTATTATATTCAATTTCCCTTCTGATATATAATCAGTAACACTTTTCTATACATATTTTATTCTATCACCTATTCTATGTTATGCATCTCACGTCTATTCGCAAACAGTATTTCAAATACTTTTACTTCTCGAGATACGCATGCTATCGAAGCTTTCATGCACCAGGACATTCAATTTATCTCGTCCATGGCCAAACAGTGGCAAGTCTGAAACCAAAAAAAAAACACACAAAAAACCAACAACAACAAACAAACAAACGAAACCCTCTTCTTTCCATCTAGCAGAAATGCAATCAGTTCAAGTTGGGTTTTCGAAAACATTTCGACTTACTTTGAAATGCATCATAAGCATCTATGAATAATACTTAGCAAAGCCAGCAAATGACATACCCACATTGAAAAACTAATTGAATTCATCAAGGAAGCTTAAGTATCTTGCTATAAGGCGTTAGATCAAATTGTCTGTAAACTGAGGTACACTTGAACAACATCATGTTTCGTTTTTAAGACAAATCATTAAATACTGATTTCTGGTTATAAACAAAAGTATAGACAAATCCAACATAAAGCAGCAAGGATGGTCACTGGACAAATACGCTATAACAGACATGTACAAGGAAAAAAACTGAATGTGACTCTTTAATAGACGCAAATGCAATGAATTATTGTTGACATACGAAATTAGAACGGTATCAAGGTGTATTTCTTTAGCTTACCATTCCTCAGTTCCGCAGACACTACTACTATAAGCTATGTAGTCTTAGACACGCATACTACTTTACTGCAGTCAATTGGAGAACATGAGTTTACTCAAGATATGTGGACTATATGCAATATCTATGGAACTATTAACAATCAGATATAAAGGACTGATATACTTTATCGCTATTTTATTTAAGTCCCACAATTGCTTGACGTTACTCTATTTTGCATGTGCGATTACGCAATAATTGAACCTATATTAACCTCGATCTTCCCAGGAACCGCCTTAAATCTCAAGAAAACTGGGATTGTGGTTCCGAAAAAGAAGACTCTTAACAGTATTTACGACAATGTCATTTAATCTTTTGAGAAACACGTCCGTTTCATTCTTTAAATTTAGCTGTGCTATTCCAGTAAAATGTAAAACTAAAACACGCACCCATTAAAGGTCGTGCATAATTACATAAAGGATACAAACAAATGTGCTATATAGTGTCCTCACAGCAGCCCTCAGACTATTTGCCTTATCAAGATAACATTCCCTCTTCGCGCTTGTATCCATGTTTTCGTATTTCTATCTTAATCCTTTCTTTAAAAATCAGTCTTTTCTTTTACACATCCAGTATATACATTTGTCAGTTTCGCATTTTTCTTTTTTCGAATTATTTTTCCTACAAGACTTATTGCCAGTATGAGACAAATAATTAAATATAAATCATATGAAAACACCTAAATTATAGTTTTGTGGACATAAACAACTGCGGAAATAGGAAGGCCGTAAGTAATTGTTACACATGTGCTCCTTTTGCTTACGCATTTTTACTGTACTTGCTGATGTTAAAGCTTTTTTATACATGCAGATGTTTTTTTTTTTTTTTTAATTTAGTTTTTGTACATTTATATTGCAGTGAAATAGGTTGAAATAAATGAACCTCAAGGTATACAATCCTTGTTATAAATTACTCCAATTTCTCTATCATGAATACTATACGTCGTTCATAAAGAAAAGGTCTCGCTTAAGTTGATGAGATGTTAACATGTATGTTTATCATGACGTGAACTGTAAATGCTCGTTTACAATTGCATTGTATGTGTGATCATATTTAACACATTCACTGTCAGTGAAGCACTAACAGTGTATACGCAGATAAGACAATGCTTTCCTATTATTATATATACTGCCTACCATTAGACACACAAAGTGATTGTAAAAGTTTTAAAAAGTCTCAATTACCAAACTGACTGTATATTATATATAACAATTAATATTTAAGATGCTGAGAGTGTTAAAGTGGGGAGAACTGTAAATAAAGAACGCCCACTACTTTTTGCGAATAAAGCCGCATAGGCTAAACTTCATGTTTATTCTCCTTTTTAACATTCATCTGCCTGTCCGGGGTAACATTAAGACCAACGAAGAGAGAGACGTACTAGAGAAGCACACTGCTTTCAATTAAAAGTAAAGGGGAAGGTTCACTAAGAGTCAAAATCGGCCCAAAATTTAACATAATTTTTTATCGTTTTTTGAAAAAAAGTAGAGTAAAGTTGTAATACAAGTATTAAACTTGACAACTGTGCATTATTTGACTTATATAATTGTATGTGAATGGTTGTGACAACTGCTAAAAAAAACACCGTAACAGGATTTACCGTTTTTTTTGGTGCGTTATGGTAACTTTAAATACGAAAATAGATATCAG
>JAULCC010489490.1:0-10900 GCA_032358795.1 Nuttallia obscurata | reverse complement strand
GTGACAACATGTTATTGCCTGAGAAAATCAAATAAACAGATATGGCCTGTGACAACCAAGTTTTAAAATAGCTATATTGCCGGTGACAAAGAGAACTTTTTCCATCATAGAATGTATGATGCCATTAAAAAACTTGCAAACTAGACTTTTTCTTCACTGTAGGTGTCTTCTGTTTTCATTTGTATATTCCCAATTTTGTTCTGGCTTTACATGAAGCATTAATGGAGAAGTTTTTGCTGAAACTTTATTTCAGTATCACAATAAATAATAAAGATGCAGTCTTGTTATATCTGGATCACCACTGGTAGTTTACAATATTTTCCAAGGGGCCAGGAGAGAAACTTATTTGTTCAGGTCTGTTATCACAGGCATGATGTCGTGTCAGTCTGATGTGCCAAGTGCTATTTGTTTCATTGTATGCTTATTGATCATTATAGATTAAACATAGTCTGTAGATAAGGTTAAGTTCCTTTAATGAATTATAAATAGCAGCACAATGTGGATCTGTGACACAGCGCCTTTAATTAATGCAATGTGACACCATTCTTCACTTGTATTGTCCCAATATGATGGGGTGGTATTGATTTCAATTCGTTTGATCAGCTTCATATGGTGGGCTGACTTGAGATGAAAGTATGGTTGAAGTATTTTAAAACATTTGTTGAGGTTTGGAAATACTGTTGATGGAAAATGGATACAGGTAATGCTTAAATTTTTCTTTTCAAATGACTTTGATGAAACAAGAGCATCTCTGCAAAAAATTGTACCTTGTTTGTTTGTGAAGACAAGATTGTTGACTGCCTACTATTGAGTTTTTTCCATTATGAAAATTACAGTATGGTCTGGCTCAATTGTGAGTTGGTAACATTAATTGCCTTTCAGTCCATCAGTGTCTCTATGTTAAGTGATATTTTTAATAGCAGTGGCACTGTCACTTGTTACGTGATATTTATAACAGCAGTGGTACAGTCACTTGTTGAGTGATATTTGTAACAGCAGTGGTACTGTCACTTGTTATGTGATATTTATAACAGCAGTGGTACGGTCACTTGTTGAGTGATATTTGTAACAGCAGCGGTACGGTCACTTGTTGAGTGATATTTGTTACAGCAGTGGTACGGTCACTTGTTGAGTGATATTTGAAACAGCAGCAGTACAGTCACTTGTAAAGTGATATTTGTAACTGCAGTGGTACGGTCACTTGTTGAGTGAGATTTGTAACAGCAGCAATACAGTCACTTGTTGAGTGATATTTGTAACTGCAGTGGTACGGTCACTTGTTGAATGATATTTGTAACAGCAGTGGTACAGTCACTTGTTGAGTGATATTTGTAACAGCAGTGGTACGGTCACTTGTTGAGAGATATTTGTAATAGCAGCGGTACAGTCTCTTGTTGAGTGCTTTTTGTAACAGCAGTGGTACCGTCACTTGTTGAGCGATATTTGTAACAGCAGTGGTACGGTAACTTGTTGAGCAATATTTGTAATGGCAGTGGTACAGTCACTTGTTGAGCGATATTTGTCACTGCAGTGGAATGGTTACTTGTTGAGTAATATTTGTAACAGCAGCAGTATGGTCACTTGTTAAGTTATATTTGTACAGCAGCAGTACGGTCACTTGTTGAGTGATATATGTTATAGCAGTGGTACAGTCACTTGTTGAGTGATATTTGTGACAGCAGTGATATGGTCACTTGTTGAGCAATATTTGAAATGGCAGTGGTACAGTCACTTGTTGAGTGATATTTGTCACTGCAGTGGTATGGTCACTTGTTGAGTGCTATTTGTAACAGCAGTGGTATGGTCACTTGTTGAGTGATATTTATAACCGCAGTGGTACATTCACATGTTGAGTGATATTTGTTAAAGCAGTGGTATGGACACTTGTTCAGTGATATTTGTTACAGCAGTGATACGGTCACTTGTTGAGTGATATTTATGACAGCAGTGATACGGTCACTTGTTGAGTGATATTTGTTACAGCAGTGGTAAAGTCACTTGTTGAGTGATATTTGTCACAGCAGTGGTACAGTCACTTGTTGAGCGATATTTGTAACAGCAGTGGTACAGTCACTTGTTGAGTAATATTTGTTGCAGCGTTGGTACGGTCATTTGTTGAGTGATATTCCTAACAGCAGTTATACAGTCACTTGTTGAGAAATATTTGTATCAGCAGTGTTACGGTCACTTGTTGAGTGATATTTGTAACAGCAGTGTTTTGGTCACTTTGTGAGTGAATTTTGTAACAGCAATGGTATGGTCACCTGTTGAGCGTTATTTGTCACTGCAGTGGTACGGTTACTTGTTGACAAAAATTTGTAACAGCAGTTGTATGCTCACCTGTTTTGTGATATTTGTTACAGCAGTGGTACGGTCACTTGTTGAGCAATATTTGTAACAGCAGTGGTACGGTCACTTGTTGAGTGATATTTGTTACAGCAGTGGTACCGTCACTTGTTGAGTGATATTTTTATCAGCAGTTGTACGGTCACTTGTTGTGTGATATTTGTTACAGCAGTGGTACCGTCACTTGTTGAGTGATATTTTTATCAGCAGTGGTACGGTCACTTGTTGTGTGATATTTGTAACAGTAGTTGTACGGTCACTTGTTGAGTGATATTTGTAATAGCAGTGGTACAATCACTTGTTGAGTGATATTTTTAACAGCAGTGGTACAGTCACTTGTTGAGTGATATTTTTAACAGCAGTGGTACATTCACTTATTGAGTGATATTTGTAACAGCAGTGGTATGGTCACTTGTTGAGTGATATTTATAACAGCAGTGGTACATTCACTTGTTAAGTTATATGTTAAACAGCAGTGGTACTGTCACTTGTTACATGATATTTGTAACAGCAGTGATACTGTCACTTGTTGAGTGATATTTGTAACAGCAGTGGTACTGTCACTTGTTACATGATATTTGTAACAGCAGTGGTACGGTCACTTGTTGAGTGATATTTGTAACAGCAGTGGTACAGTCACTTGTTGAGTGATATTTGTAACAGTATTGGTACAGTCACTTGTTGAGTGATATATGTCATGGTACAGTCACTTTTCTTCCATTGCTGTTTCAAGCGGAAAAAGTTGTCATTTACTTGCAGAAATATTGGTTTATGAACTTGGTACAATACAGGGCCTCTGTGGCTTAGTGGTTTTACTCATTGACTAACAATCTCTCAGCCCCTCATAGCTTTTGGCTTAGTTCCTGGTCTGGATACTTTGGATTTTCAAGTGAGGAAACCTTCTAGCTGGCTTGCGGTAGGTCGGTGGTTCTACCGGTGTGGTCTGTGCCTGAAATAGTGTACAGATGTCCCCCATGGTCTTCCTACACTTGTAATGAGCTGCATTATGACTGAAATATTGTTAAAGCAACGTTCAATTTCTAACAAACAAACTGGGTTCAATACCCATGAGCATAGTTACAATAATTGACTGCATGCTTTGATATAATTTAAATGATATTGAAAGAGGCATTAACACGAAAACAAACAAAACAATTAAGTACAAGACAGCTCTATATATGACCATTTTGACTTTTAATGTTAATATGATACCTTTGAAATTTCACCGCAGTAATAGACTTAATGAAAATATCAACAAAAAAACAGAAATACAATCCAGTGACTCTATTTCTTGCAATTGCTTTTTTGTCAACAGAAATATTCCGATTTTGTTATATCCGTGCAGTGTCATGAACTAGTCAAGTCTGGGTCCCTGTGATGATTGATTTTGTACTGATGATTGGTAAGGTCACGTAACTCCCACTGTTGTTACAAATGGAAAGTTGTCAATCACTTGTGAAGATCTGGTTTGTACTAGTTATCAAACCTTGGAACTAACCTGAATGAAATAAGTAAAATATTTTTTAAACTTTCAAAATAAAAGGAAAATAATTCAGATTTCTTTATGTTAGTCAGAGAATAGAGAAAAAATCTGAAAGAGTTGTTAAAATGAGATGATGCTTGAAATCATGACACAAGGCTTAGATTTAATTGACATGTGTTATGTGATTTTCTTATTGCAATGATCTCCTGTCTCTTAACAACTATTTCATGTGGAGACATATGTCAGTTACTTGCGGAGGTTCTAAGTACTGTATAGGATGCAACTTTTTTTATGTGCAATTAGTATAGATCCAGACCAACCTGTACACCCGTGCAGTCTGATCAGGATCTACCCTGTTTGCTGTAAGATTTATTAGGTTATTTTTGTCCTAGAAGCAAACAGTGTAGGTCCTGATCATCAAACATACATGCAATTCATAGCCTACAAAATCAATTAATAAACTGCAACAATTGAAAAGCAGAACAACAAAAACAAAACAGCAAAGCAAACATCAGAAAGTCATTGAATGATGGTCTGAAGTTTTGAAGACAACTAGTCTGCCACTAATTATGTGTTGTTGTTTTTTCCCAGGACATTTGATTAATATGAACTATTTGTAGATATATGTGGGTTGATAAGCGTTATAGGAGAATATTTGAGTAATCACAAAATCATCCATTAGATTATTTTGAAACATGGAATGCAGTAGTATATTGGACCAATTGCCTCAGTTTTGAAAATGTCAAATTTCTCCCCATAAAAAAGGAATTTGAAAGGACAGATCAATGAGCCTGGAATGATATCTAAATGTTGACAAAAACAAAAGTCAAGAATGTCATCTTAATTACGTAAAATATGTCATGACATTTGCTTGTCTTAAATTGTGTCTCATAATGAAACACAATTCCTCCTGGAAGATGGAGACATGATATGTTAGTTACAGCCAAGGGATTCTACTTTGCATTTATTCTCAGCATTGCCTCTTAGATGAACACATTGGTTTTTAGCTCACCTGAGCCAGAAGCTCATGGTGAGCTATTATGACAGATCTTCGACAGACCTTGAATTGTCTTCTTCTCTAAGACAAGTGGCCTGATTTGAAAATGTTTTGGCATAAATGTTCTTTAGGTGACCCTCGTCAAAGATTGTATGAGTTATTTTGATCAGTAAAGAAAAATGCCGGCAAGGGGCATAGTCAGTTTTCCTTATATGTATGTAGTGAAAACTTAAAAATTCTTCTTCTCTGAAATCAGAGGCCAGATTTGAAAATGATTGGGAATTAATGTTTCTTAGGTGATCCTCTACAAAGGTTTTTCAAATTAATTTCATCAATAAAAAAAACATGGCACCAGTTGGTGGCATCAGTGAAAACTTCAATAATCTTCTCCTAAACTAGGGGCCAGAGTTGAAAATAATTTGGTATATTTGTTTCTTCTTTGACCCAGTTTAAAGATTTTTATCACATATGTTTATATAGGGAAACTTTTCACTGTTCACAAAAAATAATTGCAGCCATCTTCAGGTGAGCACTTTCAAGGCCATCAGGGCCCTCTTGTTTGTCAGGTTTGAAAGCCCTTTGATAGTTCATATGCCACAGACTATATGTATTCCTGTTTTGCCATTCTGATCATACATTCTACCAAACAATCCCTTTACATGATTATGTACTGGCCCCACTCTGAAAAAGGAAATGTTGATAGATGAAAATTAGCATTCAAAACTTTAAGGTCCTGTGCCTCTTGGAAAATGAAGAAAGAAATACACTTTATTTAAATGTTACAGGTATTCCTGTTGTTATGAAGCATCCATTTAATAGAAATTATCACATACACGAAAAAAGAGAAAATGTAAATGGTGACAGAAGACAAAACTCCAAACATGACAGCTATGTGGTCAAACCTGTGGCAATTTTCTGTCTTTCTGTCTACCCTATTTTTAATATCTAACAAAAGGTATTGATTGGAGCATGTACTAGTTTAATATGACTGAGATCCATTTGTTTGCTTGTTATAATGACTTAGGGTTATACAACAAAATAAACCCAAATAAAACAAAATAAAGCGATGACACTTTTTTGATTTCACAGAATATATAAGGGCATATGTTTAGACTGATGAATGTTAATTTGACTTGAAATTTCTATGCTTTAAAATGCCAGTTTAGACTGGTGAAATCAGCTAATTTTACGTGAAATTTCTATACTTTAAAATGCCAGTTTAGACTGGTGAAATCAGTTTTTTTTATGTGAAATTTCTATACTTTAAAATGCCAGTTCAGACTGGTGAAATCAGTTAATTTTACTTGAAATTTCTATACTTTAAAATGCCAGTTAAGACTGGTGAAATCAGTTAATTTTACGTGAAATTTCTATACTTTGAAATGCCAGTTCAGACTGGTGAAATCAGTTAATTTTACGTGAAATATCTATACTTTAAAATGTCATTTCAGACTGGTGATGTCAGTTCATTTTACGTGAAATTTCTATACTTTAAAATGTCACAGGACCTTTAAGAAAGAAATGATTTGTTCAGAATGTGAAATTGTACAATGAACTTGTGAAAAATGTGCAGTGGTGTAGTGTACGGTGTTTGCCTTCTGCACATAAGGATCTGGGTTCTATCCCAGAAGGTGGCATTTCTTGTAACCTTCTTTAGACACCAAGTACTGGTTCTACCCAGGAAATTGGCAGGAATGTGTTCCTACAATTTACAGACTTGTTACATATTCGCAGTTAACTAAATAAATTAAAGCTTAAAGTACAACACTTTAGCCAACATGATTGAGGGTGTGTTGACTCCAATCTAAAACTGACTTTGCTTTCAGGATTATGACCTAGTGGGCATTTGAAGAATGAACAGAATGTTTTAAATGGAAAAGCTTTGGCCTTTGTAGAGTCGTTATTGATTTGTCATAAACTTGCCAATTTTACTGGCATCTCTAATAAAAGGTAGCAGAGCTGGTCATGTAAACAGTGCCTACCCACAATAAAACTACTGCTTTAATGTCCAACCTGAAGATATTTACCTGGAGACAGCAGGGTCAAGAGCTGGTAAACAAACTCTTAAATCATCGTGAAAATTTATTACATGCTGCCACAGAAGGCCATAATTATGATTTTCTCAAAACAGAGACTCTTGTATGTTCTATTTTGAAAAACCAAATCGGCCATTGAAAACATATCATTGGGGAAGAATTTCATCGAAACATTTCTTTGAAGTTGCTATACAAAAAGTTGTAAACAAATTTATAATGAGGGAAAAAACATTTTAAAAAAGTTGAAATTTAAATTATGAAATTATTTATGTGTTACATATGAGATTATGTTCATCTGTAGACTTTTGACTGGTCAGTGTTAGGTCAGCTGTGCCAATAATGATCAAAGAGGTCCTGTGGCATAAGTTGCAACAGCACTGACATGCCAAGTAGGGTTTGCAGGATTGAGTTTCATAGTGCTCCTTGATGTGTGACTTTCATCATTGAGACTGTATGTTCCACTTCTCCTTCCTTCAAATCAGAAAGTTGTCAGTTCTGGTATGTGACCTGTTGTATTAAAATAATTGTCAGTCCTGATATACACTGCATCCTCTACAGCATCATCATTTGAAATATGTAACTGATGGTTATAAAGTAAATGGTCAAGAAGGTAAAATATATGACAGATTTTTCTTGTGGAAATTGTTTTTGTTATTGAAGAGAAGAATAATTGTTACTTATGAGAATTCTGCTTTTAAAAATTGAGGAAGGGGTTAATTCTGTATAGAAAGTATTCTAAAATGGTCTGTAAAAAAAACTCCGCAAAGCTAACTCTGCTTGGGGCTTAATGGACAAGGAGAGCTATTTAGTAACTGACATTCATTGATAGTCAAGTGTGTTACTGAAATTCTGTTGACACACCTTTCTGCAACTATGATGTTTTCATATGTTTTATTGTAGTCATTGAACATGGGCATTATTTGCTTGATGTTCTGCCTGTGGTTAATCTGTATATTTCACATAAATCTTACCAACATCACACCATAGGGCCTGATGAGTACTGCCCACATGATTATCCAGACCAGGGCATTTCATTTAATCTGGTAGAATACACTGCAGTGGTTCATTTATGGCCTTTTGGGATTCTTATCTGCTAATTGTCATTTGAAATCATCACATTAACATCTCCATTGGTTCATTTTGGGAAGGGGGTCACTTATTTAGTAGCCGAACAATGTCTTAAAGTAATTCATGATAATTTTGTCTCCATGCACAAAACATGATCTTTTTTCCATCATGGCTCTTGTCTTTTTGGAGAGTAAAAACTTCAAGTAAATTCCTGTGGTGGCATTCATATTAAATTCCTTTGGTGGCATTCATATTAAAGCATCTTTAATAAATATAATCTCAAACTGATTCAATATAAAACTTGTCTTAGCTGAGAGCTTTTATCTACCCAAGAAAACACAATTGCTTATAACTGGTATATGAAGGTATTCTTTTGCTTTTGCAGTATCTTTGTAAAAGACACAGTTTGAGTCATCCAAAATGGTTTTCAAACAAATGATGTCTCTAAAAATTTCAGTGAAGAAGTACTACTCCAAAAGCTTTTTGATTGGATCTTGCTAAAACAAACATGCTTCTCTTATATAAGTATATTGATTGTCTTCAGCTCACCAGGGAGTTTTGAAACATTAATGACAGAGTGCCATTATTAATTTCAGACCCCCAGCCTCAGGACCTCAGTTGTCTACGGCTCGGCGTGCAGCCAGACAGCGTGCCATGATTCGTCAGCAGCAGCGTGCCGGAGATTCTGATGGAGTTGAACCTATTTCCGACGAATCACCAGCTTCAGGTAATACTATAATTTGGATAGAAATTCACTTGACATTTTAATTCACCTCTGATCTATTGAATATTCATCAGTTTGGCTTTGCTATGAATATTCACTGGTATTGTAATTAGTTTGCGGTAAAATAAATTGACATTGCACACAGTGCAAACACAGATAAGATGTTGCATCTGTGGCTTCTGATCTGGCTCTATATTGTTTGCAAAAATTTTCTTATTTTAAATTTATGGTTTGACATCATACTAACAGGTGGTTGAAAGACATTGACAGTGATAGATTATGCTTGGATAGTACGATCAATGTTAGTATACAGAGGAGGCTATTATATGATCAGCTTGAGCTTTTCTGGATGTTTTAATGCTAATTCTGAACTGTTGTTTTACATGTAGTAAACTTTATGAGGGATTTGTTTACCTTTCAATCATAGTAAATTTTAGATAAGATGGCTCCCATATTACCAGTTGCTGCAGTGTTTCCATAGGAAAATCTAACCTCAAATCTAAAACATGTATGCTGAAATTCTATAAAAAATTATTGATGATTATTGAAAACCACAATGAAATTTCAACACTGCAATGATTAAACTTGAAGCCTATGCTTCAAGAAAAATTAAATTCTGAGATTGTTGATGGCAAATAAATACTAGGTTCCTGTGATAATTTTTTTATTGAGTTTTATCATGCTTTGAGCACTGCTAATTGCTAAGCCTTCATATAGCTAGCTATACAGAGTTTTACAGCATGGCTACGCTGGGTGTTCTTTGGAAGAACAAACAATTAGTTGTGACAAACATGTCAAAAAGCTCAGCCCCAGATAAAATGCCAATAACTCTAGGCAATGCTGTCAAGTGTGTTGAACTTTTCTGGAAAGGGTTAATGTCTGACCGTTATATGAGGATTAGAATCTGAATTTGTTTTTTGAAAAAAATATTCATTAACAACTTGCGAGGTATAATATCACAACATTGCTTTCTAAAACTCTCAAGAATAGCTAATTGAAAGGTGACAAATATTTCAAGTAGTTCAGGGGTTAATATCTTACAGTTATATCAGTTTAACTTATCGAAGAAAGAATTTTTGAGAAGGTTTTTATGAATAGAATATTGATTATCAGCATGTGTAGTTATTACACATGATAAACTTGTTATTACATCAGTGTAAAAAAATACAAAAGCAGCCAGCTGCCTTAAAACAATGCATGTGGGAGTTGCTCCTTATGTCAGCACAACCCTGATTATATTTGTTAATAGGAAAGAATTTCAGTGCAACATAGAAATAATAATTTAATCTGAGTATGTATTTTTATATGCCCATCTTCAGATGCGACATATTATATGAACACCCATGGTGGGCGGTGGTGGTGGGTGGCAGATCAGCTTTGTCACAGGGTCTTTTTGAAGAAGGCTTATCAAATCAATGTCAAACTTTACACACATATTTGTTGCCATAAGATCCCTTGCAAGTTTGATGCTCATTAATATTCATCAAGTTTCTGGAGAGTTATAGCCCTTTATTTGTTGAAACTTATTAATAATTTCTTTGTCACAGGGACTTTTTTTTGAGAACCACTTATCCAATCAACGTCAATTTTTGCACACATGCTTGTTGCCATACAATCCTGTGCAAGTTTGATGCTCATTAATATTAATCAAGTTTCTGGAGAGTTATGCCCCTTTATTTCTTGAAATTTCTGAAAAACTACTTTGTCACAGAGAACTGCTTGTCCAACTAAAGTCAAACTTCACACACTTATTTATTGCCATTATATCCTGTGCAATGTTAATGCTCGTTAATATTCATCAAGTTTCTGGAGAGTTATTGCCCCTTATTTGTTGAAACTTATTTATAGTAACTTTGTCACAGGGACTTTTCGGAGAACCACATATCTAATCAACGTCAACCTTCGCACACATGTTTGTTGCCATAAGATCATGTACAAGTTTGATGCTCATTAATATTCATCTTGTTTCTGGAGAGTAATGGCCCTTTATTTGTTGAAACTTGTTAATAATTTCTTTGTCACAGGGACTAATTGGTTTTCAGATGGGATATATTGTGATTTTGCACTCTTGTTTGATCAATGGCTTAATTTGTATTTTGATATCATGTTTAAGGGATTTCCCTGGAATGTTTTAAAGTGTCTGAATAAAAACTGTGTTAGTATTTTTGAAAATTGGAACAAAAAAGTGAAATTTATGTTCGAGTCAATGAATCTTTCAAGAATTTGGGTCTTTGAAATAGATTTAT
>JAULCC010489379.1:0-10900 GCA_032358795.1 Nuttallia obscurata | reverse complement strand
CTGAACCAAAATATGCATCAATGTGGATTTCAGAGGACCAAGTACATGTTTATACTGTTTTGAATTCATTAAACCTAAACCTACATCCTTTTATCAAAGAAATAGTATGAAGCTTCAAGATATATATGAACTTTCTGGTGTCTTTAAAGCATCAGATTTCTATTTATGATATAATTTTTACCATCTGGATGTAACACATATACCACGAGCAATAGATTACTAAGCAATCATGTTTTAGGTCTTACCTATTCCATGTGAGTGACCATGACCTCCTCCATGTGAATGACCGTGATCTGTAAAAAGTAGAAAGGATGTATCAGCACATTGGGACATACAAATAATGCTGATAGTGACATTATTGTTACGTAGCTTTATAGTGAGTCCCAGTTCAAGTGCTTCTTTTATACCATCCAGGGCTCTCACTTGGGGGCAACTTGGACAAAATGGCCGCCTTAAATTCTCTGATTTTGCCGATTCACTAGATCAAAGCAATATTGACTTTGGCGACAAATTTGAAAAAGTTACACAATCAGTGAGTAGCAGTTTGAGCATGTCTGCAGTCAAAACATCTATTGATGATTTCTGCCTCCCAAACATACACCAAATCCCTCCAGCTGTCAGCATGTTTATTTTGTACTATTAATATGTGAAAACGCAAGACATGCGGTAATCTTGTTTAGATATTGTTATCCCCTATCGGGAATAATCCATAAAGTAGGGAAATACCAACCAAAAGATTGGCCGGTTTACTTGGACATCTTTATAAACATTCATGATTCAAATTATATATGTTTCTACTAGACGCATTTCTTAAACAATATGTAGTCAACCATTACTCTACAAATGGAACACTGTCAACATGCTTGCGCAGTAGACCGAGATGTTGTGATTTTACTATGCAAATAATACGATCGTACTGATATAATTTTTTGTTGTGAATTGGTTACTAAGCAAATGCACCATTAAATGATAGCACAGGAAAATATGAAGAATTAAGCAAAGATTATCAAACTGTCATCATTATCTATTGTCACAGCATGTCTTGTAGAAGCCTGTGGAAAAAATACTTATGAGTTTGGTGGCAATCGCCATTGTTAAATATCAACTACAGCAATTTAAAGAAACAAAAATATAATTGGATGATTTGATTACTGTCAGAGGTTAATGGGAACACACTTCAGATACGATCATGTTAAAACAAAAATGTATACTGAAAATTTAACATCAAACAAGAGGACCATGATGGTCCTGTAATCTCTCACATACAAATACAAACAAAAGAACCCTATACAGGGTTGGGTCATCATTTAAAGCATGGCTTGCAGAAATTTTAAAGGGTCACCTAAGAAGCCTTTCAGTGAAATTATTTTGAAATTGGGCTTGCAATTACTGTGGAGATGATTGCAGTCTTCCATATAGCCAATAGTGAAAAGTAGCTCCTCCCCACTGGCTGCCATGTTTTTTTGCTAATCAACATGACTACAAGGAAGAACATAAAGGGCTACCAAAGGATCATTTCTCTATGGCCAGTTTGAAATAAGGCTAGCAGTTTCTAAGAAGAAGATTTTCAAAGTGATTCATAAAGCCATATAGTGAGAACTAGACATCCCCCATCCCCACACCGGTGGCCATATTTTATTTCTGTGAAATTATTTTGAAATTGGCCAAGCAGCTTCTGAGAAGATTTTCAAAGTTTTTCCTTTTGGTTGCCGTAGTAATCAGAGTTATCATTAACTTATGCATGGAACTAAATTTGTTGAAGGAATCTGGAAGAACACCAACTATAGAACATTCATGGAAATTTTGTTAAAATTGGCCAAGCAGTTTCAGTGCAGAAGATCTTTAAAAAGAAATGGTTGATGACGGACAGACGGATGACGATGGACAGTTCCCTTTCACAATAGCTCACCCTTGAGCATGAAAGGTGAACTAATAAAATATCTTGTCTGTATTCATATTCATCATATTAAGAGTAAGCATACATATTGATGATACATGAAAAACCACTTCATCCTTAAGTCTCCCCACTTCTCCCTAAAAAATTGACTGGAGGGAGAAGCGACTTCTCCCAAAAGTTTCACCATAGTGAGAGCCCTACCAAGTAATACTAGAACTAAAGAAAAATTCAGCCAGACTTCCGGTGCAAAAATTTTTTATCACAAATTAGCTATTAAAAAATAACAACTGGCTATTCTATGCTTGTTTTGGATGAAACGTTGCAAGATTGCAGCAACAGTATCTTACTTCCATTATCTGTTCCAAACTTATGTAGTTTTACAAGACCAACTGTAGAAAGTTGTTGTAATCTTGTTGAAAACTCATTATCAACATGTATCTAGACAATCTTATAAACAAATTTAATAACTTATAATTACCTCCTCCACCACCATGAGAGTGGTTATGTCCATGCTGGAAAGCAAATATTCCTATCATGTTGACCAAGAACCCTC
This sequence comes from Nuttallia obscurata, assembly GCA_032358795.1. Lineage (NCBI taxonomy): Eukaryota > Metazoa > Mollusca > Bivalvia > Cardiida > Psammobiidae > Nuttallia > Nuttallia obscurata. The sequence goes on along the minus strand of JAULCC010489379.1, from coordinate 8,450 downwards.
CTACAGATACCAGAAATAAGCGCTCATGTCTCACCTCCGGGGGCTCAACCAGTCGCTGAAATTAAATTTTTATTTAGGTATTAACATCATCATGACTAACCAAAAAATTCACAGATAGGTCTAGGGTTTGTTGCTGCTTAAACATTACAGGCCTTTAATTACAAAATGTAACTTGTAAACTGTTGACCAGTTAAACATTTGAACTTCCAATTTTGATCGTGTATAACTGTTATAAAAATGTTTTGATTTGTCGTAAAAGTTATCATTTCATTTAAAATCTACAAACCTATTAAAAAATACTTCTATTGAACACTTTAAGCAGATATCGATAAATATAAATAAGACAGTAACAGACAACTCAAAGCCTTAGGCATGGATTTTGTAAGACAGAGTGATAAAATCTGTTGCCCACACGCTGCAGACTTCAAGGCAATAGTTAGTTCTTGAGTTTCATGCATAAGTTATAACTTCTTATCAAAATCTATACTGAGAATTTTAACTAATCTATGAATCTTTATCCACAATTTGCAATGAATCTTGAAAATAGTCTTTCTACAACTAAGCCTATGCGTGCAAAGATGTGGCTGAAGCTATATCTATTGCAATCAACAAAACTTTTATATTAATAGCAACAGCTGTGCTATCGTTAATATCCTTCCAATTTCTCCTAATCATATGTTAGTTCTGTGAGATTACATAAAATCTCAAAGCTGTGGTCAAAATTAAGAGAGTCTGTATTGTAGTTAAAGCCATTGCCTTACCTCAACTGCTTCAGAAAGTATGAAGAACCCGATGAATAATAAAAACAGCCCATTGACAAATCCTGCCAAAACCTCAGCTCGAACATATCTAAAATAGCATAAAAGTGAAACTGTAAAATTGCAAAGAGACAAACTAGTGAAAAAGTTTCTGGATCATCTGTTAAGTGAGTATATTCATCAATTAACTAGAATCCTTTCACATGTATGTACAATCTAATAAACCAATTGCAACATTGGGTTCAACCCCAAGATTAAGAACAATAATAAAGCATGACATCTATTTCATTATGTTTCCCTTAATTTCATAAAATTTATACTACTTAAAAGAAATATGTAATTTCTCACAAAAAAAACCCTTTAAATACAATTCTATATGCTTGTCATGTACAAATTATGCATAAATTTCTCACCTAAATACCCTTAAAATACAATTCTATATGCTTGTCATGTCCAAATTATGCATAAATGATGCACTAACAACAGGATCATGATGGTTCTGTTATCGCTCACCTGATATTCACACAAACAAATGATAGAATCCTATACTGGGTCATTATTTGAATCATGACTTGAAGAAATTTGATAAAGAGCCACCTAAGGATAATTTCTGTGAAATCATCAAATTAGGGCAGATAGTTTCAGGAGAAATGTTTAAAAGTCTTCCATATAGTCATACAGTGAAAACTAGCCCTACCCCCAAGAAGCCATGTTTTTTAGTGAACCAACATGACTTGAAAGAATTTGATAAACGGTCACATAAGGAACATTTCTGTGAAATTATTTTGAAATTGGGCCGGCAGTTTCTGAGGAAAATATTTTAAAAGTCTTCCATATAGCCATAAAGTGAAAACAAGCATCACCCACTGACCGCCATGGGTTTTTTTTTGTGGATCACCTATGGAACATACCTGTGAATTATTTCTTTTAATTGGCCAAGGGGTTTCTGATTTTCAATTTTTTTCCTTTCAGATACCATGGCAATCAAGTTTTGCATGGAACTATATTTTTGAAGGAATCTGGAGGGAATCTGGAGAGAAGGCCCACCAAGGTACATTCCTCGGAAGTTTGGTAAATATTGACCAAGCAGTTTAAAAGGAGAAGTTGTTATAGACAAATATTATAAACAGATGGAAGATGGACAGCCACCTATGATAGTGTTCCCACATAATAGATTTGTATATCAAGAGCAGGATTCAGACCAACAACCCCACAGGTGTACACAGTCAAGTGATTGCAAGTAATGATTCTAAACACTTAGCCATAGAGTCCTCTTCATATTAACAAAGAATCTTGAACCTTGTCAATCAAACATAGGAGGTAACAACAGTAAACAAAGTAAATAGCACTTACCCATAAGAAAAAGCTTCATTAGATCTCCACCTAGATATTACAGATGCTATAAGACCAGCCAACAGAGCTGTACAGTCAAAAAACATATGGAAGGAGTCTGAAATCAGGCCCAAGCTGAAATAGAAAGAAATCATTTATGTACTATATTTTCTCTACACAAACTAATAGCCAGCTGACAAGGCATTTAGTGTCACAAGCTTTAGTGATTCGAAAACCAAAAATTCTACTTTGAAAAAGGGCCATAATTCTTACAAAAGCCAAGACAGAGTTATGTACTCTTGTCTGTTGAAAGAGATAATGATGGTGAATAAGTATTGTAAGTTTCAAAGCAATGTCTCTAATGGTTTTAAAAACTGGTACAAAAAACTTAACCAAAATTCTATGTTGAAAAAGGGCCATAATTCTTACCAAAGCCATGACAGAGTTATGTTCTCTTGTCTGTTGATAGAGGTAGTAATGGTGAATAAGTATTGTAAGTTTCAAAGCAATATCTTTTATGGTTGTGAAAAAAAAATGAACTGGTACAAAAAACTTAACCAAGTTGTGACGCCTATGCAGATGTGTATGCAAACGCCGAGTTGAGTAGGATAGCTAGCCTTTCCTTGAAAATTAGAGCCAAAAAAGGGGACAAATGATTTGAAATGTTAACTTAAGACTTTACCCACGTGACCACAGAGCTTCCTCGCCAACTGATATCTTTTACTCCACATGGATGTATGTTTCCAAAGTTATCACTGCTACATCCTTATTTGTGACAGTCAAATGGGATATTGATTTGGATAGCTTATGGCAAATGTTAAAACATGTGATATTTTCAGATTTTCTATGCTATGAAACTGTTTATGTAATCATATATAAACCATTGTAGAAAAAAAATATATATATACACTAAGAAAATCACTAAGTGTGATATTAACAATAATTAATATCAGATATCACAACACACTGAATTAAAAACTTTGAGATAACTGTAGAACAATCAGTACCTTGTATATACCAGAAAATTTGCTCAAATTCACTTAATAGCTGTCTTTATTAATGAACAAAGATCAAATGACCAGGAGTATCATTTAAGACTATCAAATACAACTTTTACTTGAAATAATATGCTTCTCATTTCTAGTACACGAACAAGTAATAAGAAAGTCAATTCTTAAAATGTTTAAATAAATAAATATTCTGACATTTGAGCTAAATTACAAATCACACAAACCTGTTTGTCCAGATTCCATATGAAAGTTCCACAAATGCAAATGAGAGATTCAGCAGTAAAAACAAAAATATATTTCTGGATGTCTTTTCTGATAATATCAATCTGAAATGGAAAACAAATTTAAGTTATTTCATAAATTTCAACAATAAAATAAGCATATAATTTTTTTTTTCACCTAAATATTATTTCAACAATTGTTCAGAATGGACAATCATTTATGCGTTTTATAAAATCATATATAAACACACTGATGCCTCCATGACCAAGTGGTTATAGTCATTGACTTGCAATCTCTCAGCTCTCCACCGCTGTGGGTTCGAATCCAATTTCAAGTGAGGAAGCCTTCCAGCTGGCTTGTGGAAGGTCTGACTGCGCAGATTGAATATAGGGACTCTGGGTTAGGAACACACTGGATTACTAGCAAGAGTCATAGTCATCGAGTGCCTTAATTACTGAAGAAAACCTGGAAGTAAAAATGTGTCTGGTTTGGTCTTTGGTCAGTAATGACCCTTGGTGGTGGTAGGACCAGATTGCTGGATAGCTCAATAGGTAGAGCATTGGTTCTGGTGTTGTGGGGGTCAAATAGGTTTGAATCCCATCTTGGGTGGCACTTTTACTTTAATGGTGTCAGAAGCAGTTGAGATTCACAAGGAGAGTTTGGAAAGCTATAAAAGCGGCAGGAGTGTAGTGACTCTTGGTGATGGTTGGACCAGACCGCCCGAGTAGCTCAGTAGGTAGAGCGTTCATACTAGTGTTGCGGGGATAGTGGATTCGAATCCCCTCTTGGGTAGCACTTTTCCCCCTGATTATTTTAGGTCAACATTATTTTACTTTATAAGATTACTTTAGGTCCACAACCGCCGTAAAACTTGCACGTTGTTCATGATTTCACTTCATTAAAAATAGTTTTAAAAATATCAACCTTGTGTTTTCTGGCAATTTAGCTGGTTATATTTAACCAGCTTTCTCTGTTGTGAGGTTCAATCAGTTTCATCGAAGAATCAGGCGTGTGCTAGAATTAGAAATGTGAACAGCCGGCATATAAGCGAGCAGCTGAAATTATCTTTCTTTTACCTCATCCATCCTGAAATTTTCCCCAACAAGCCGGGGCTTTTGTACTCCTTGTCTCCTTTGTGTAGTGGAAGCATTTTTAAGTATCGTGAGATTCCTAGTTTCCTTTTAAACGCTGACAACTTTTCATAAACATACCACAGACAGCTGTCGTGGCCGTCTTTTTATTTTGAACGAAGAGTTTAGATATTATCCAAATGTAATAAGACAGCAGAATAAATACGTACTAAGTTTCGTATCTACCGTATTTTGGGGAAATATGTTATCTTGGCTTTTATACATTGTGTACAGTCCATTTTTTACAAACGACAGTGATTTTTAACAAACTATTAGTTTTAATGAAGATATAATTCAAATATCGACAAAATATAAGATTTATGAAAAGTAGCTTTGTAAGGAATTCAATATGGTTGCCCCCATGACTTTTCTTGAAAATATTTTATACTGATTTCAAAGAAAACGCTGTTGTTGCCTTTAATAAGTTTGTAATTGATACATTGAACAGGAAATGAAAACTAAGAGTAATTTCTTTTAATCTGATAAATGAAAAAGCTTATGTCATCTTGTTTGCTCAAAATTACCCCGATATGTTGCCGAAAAGACAATTTTGTCCGCCTGACGAGCCGAGCTAGATCAAACTTTTGTCATGAGTCTCTTTCTAGATTTGGTAGGGATGATTCTCCGCTATTTAAACCTTCACGGGCAGTTATTTTGTCCCGCATAACGAGGTACGAGTTCGAAACTCGTCGATTCAGAGGATTGACTTCAGCTGACTTGAGGATAAAGGTATTTTCTTCGATTTATGGATTTTTCTCTACCTACCATTTATCTATCTATCTGCCGATAATGTCAAACCCCAGCTGGGGACCTAGACATGTTTTGTGCGTCAAAAACTAAAAGACTGTTAAAATAAAAGGAATGCAAAAGATTGAAAAAGGATAAAAGCAAACAGTGGGTTAAGAGGTTTAAAAATCGCTAAAAGACAGTGGATGTGCTGGATTAAGGTGATACATGTTCAATGCAGGCTACCACTGCACTGAACTGTTCCATTTTGTCAGAGACATGATAGCAGGTGGCAGACTGTTCCAGTGAATTATGGTCCTGGGGGAAAATGTGTACTTATAGTGATCTGTTGTTGCTGTTATTAGCCTATACAAGTGTGAGTGACTGTGTTGTGATCTATGTGTAAACGGAATAAGGATCTTATCTGTAGGAATTTCAATCATGTTGTTTACAATTCTATAGGAAAGAGAAAGTCTGCTGTCGATGCGTCTTTAGTCAAGTCGTCTGAGATTCAAATAATGGAGCATGTCTGTTACACTAGATGTTCTGGAGTTATCAGACTGCACATCTTTGCTCTGCTTCAACTTGATCGATGAGGTTTTGTGTGTGGTGACCAGACTTCTGAGCCATATTCCAATTGTGGTGGGACGAGAGTTTGAATTGATAGGCTAGAGATTTCAGAGGCTCTGATTTTACTTTTATGTTGCGACGAAGAAAACCAAGGGTTTGATTTGCCTTGTTCGAGACTCTGCTGGCATGTGCGTCCCTTGAGAGATCAGCTGAGATGTCGACTTCTAGGTACTTGGCAGTAGAAACTGATTCTAGGAGGACTCCATGAAAGTAGTACTAAGAAAGAATTGGAGTTTTCTTCTTAGTGACTTGAATCTTCTGACATTTGCTTGGACAACTCCTCATCCCAGCCTGATTCCCATTTTTCTAAGGTTTTGAGATCATTTTGGAGGATGGAGGTCTGTCTTCAAGACATGAGAGTAAGATAGATGGCAGTATCATCGGCAATAAGACGAATTTTCGAGCTGATATTTTCAGGTAAATCATTTATATAGACAAGAAAAAGCAGTGGTCAGAGGATAGATCCCTGAGGAACACCAGAAGAAACAGGGATGGGATCAGAAGATGAGCCATATAGAACAACTGTCCAGGTTCTGTTATCCAGAAAGTCTTTAATCCATGCCAGAGTTTGACTACGGACAAAAAGGTTGTGTAGCTTTGAATGGACCTTTTCATGACTGACCTTATCAAAGGTCATACTAAAGTCAAGAAGTATAAGATCAACCTGTTTTTCATCATATATGGAAGTGACAAGGTCATTAACAAGCCCAACAAGCTGGGTGACACGGGACCGTTTCTCACGAAAGCCATGCTGAAGATGATAGAGTGAGCCTTGGTTTGTGAGGTGCTTGACAATAGCTGAGGAGACAATGTGTTTCAGGGTTTTGCATAGAACAGACGTAAGGGATATGGGTCTATAATTTACAGGGCATGATCTGTCAGCCTTCTTAAAAATTAGCGCAACATTTGCCGTTTTCCACTCTGATGGTAGAGATCCTGCATGAAGAGATTTTTGGAAGAGCACTCCCAGGATAGGAGCTAGTTCCTGAGACAGAGATTTTAATATGATGGGTTTAATTTGGTCTTGGCCACAGGCTTTATGAGGATTTCACTACCTTATACATTTTGCTATCATGTAGGTTTCACGACTAGTTGATTTGCTACCCAATATAGATCACACATTAGGTATTAATTAGGTATGTGAAAAACATCATATTTGTTATATCTATGGAGTCAAAGTTTACATCATAACTTTGTGATGTGCAAGCATGACCAACGTAATGCTTTTGTTGACATTTGACGTTGTATCTGTTATTGGTATGATTGTTTTAGTTTGAATTAAAGTTATATAAGAATCTGCACCTTGTTATTGGAATCTCAACATTAGTGATGAGGATGGGATACAGATCAACACCAAGCCCGGCGACAGGGGTCAGTCCATACAGTGCACTGATGAGACATGGAATTCAAACAAAATTGGACCAGAACAACACAAACATTGATTTTTCAAAAATGGAACAGCACATCACAAAGGCTGACCAACATTACAAGAGCAAATGGGCAGAAAACAAATGACATGAAAGAGACAGTCACCACAAGATCAAAGCCAGTGACACTGTGTTGTTAAGACAGAAAAAGAAGAACAAGTTGACAACGGCATATGAGAGCGAACCATATACAGTCATCAGAATTGACAGTTGGAGTATTGTAGCACCACATTCCTGTGATGGCAGGGAGATTTAAAGAGATTCCACACACTTTAAAGTGGCCAGACAGGTTAGGATAAATCAACAATTTGATAACTGGCAGGAGCAGTTTCTTCAGACGTCCATGGAACGTGACATACTACCACAACAATTCAGGCGAGGTCTTAGCTAGGTGGAAATAACCAGAGAACCATCCACTAGGGTTTGCCCAGACCAACCTGGGAAATCCACAGATGAACTGGTCCATACCCAGTGACAAATGTCAAAGCGTACCAGACAAATACCAGCCAAATAGAAGGATTAAAAACTCGTATTCACATTAAACTTAAGCAATTGGTGTGTCTTATCATCAGACTTTTATTTCGTGATTTATTGTCAATCACTTATTCAGAACACAAAAATAATCAATTTAAAGAAATGGAGAGATGTTATATCTACGGCACCAAAGTAAATGTCATAACTTCATGATGCGCAAGCGTGACCAACTTAAAGTCGTCGTTGACATTTGACGTCATATCTTTTATTGTTATGATTGTTTTAGTTTGAACTAAAGTTAAGTAAGAATCAGCAGCTTGTTATTGGAATCTCAACAATGTTGAATAAAGATAAAAGCATGTGATATATATAAATGATTGATTGATATTCTTTAACAGAATTGTACATGTTTATTAATTAACTAAATTGAGTGTTTGTTACAAATATGTATAAAGATTTTTTTAGCCATATAATTGATTGATTAAGGCGAGTATTTTGAAAAATTTGGTAACTGTATTCCATGTTTCTCTACCAAACCAAGATGAGGTGATTCTTAAGAGTACCCACAAGATAAAGTTTGGAGGAGAAACATGGAAAACAGACTTGATGTATTTCCATGATACGCATCCTATCTGGAGCTCTGCACCTAGATAGAGTGAAATATAATTCTTTATATATTTTAGCTTGAAGAGAAGAAATCAGACTATCAGACCTTGTTTGAAAGACACACTACACATTACT
>JAULCC010489268.1:0-10900 GCA_032358795.1 Nuttallia obscurata | reverse complement strand
TCATGTTTTGTTGTCAGTTAGGTCACATCACATATCAAATGATAAGAAATTATGCATTGAATTGGAAATGTTAAAAGGTGGGAAAGTCATAAGTTTAATCAAAATATAGGCAGTGACCAATTTAACCCCTTCACTGACAAAAGCAATACCGCGCAATATTTCGTCTGCCCTTTTTTTAACTTCACAGATTCCCTAATTTTTGGCAAAACAATTATCTGAGTGTCGAACAGCTTGTATCCGGATGAGATGCTATGTAACTCGGGGTCTCATCAGGATTCAAGCTTGTTGCAAATGATTTAAAACTCGAGGTAAGGCAGTGAAGGGGTTACTGACCTAATGAAGATTGGTGTAGTTGATATGGTGTCTTCCTTGTGCTCAGGGAGGCCTGGATGCAAGCTTTTCTTCTCCTGACCCTCATTAGACACTAAGTACTGGTTCTACCTAGGAAACGGAATTTAAAGTGTTTCTACAAGCCACAAGCATGCTTTCATCATAACTGAGCTTAAATAAATGTAATTTAAACTTAAAAGACCTAATGAAAAACTGCAATCTGCAGTTTAATTGTAGCCATAGACAGTAGCCATTATAAAATAACTATACAATCGATGACACTAGCAATTAAGGCATTGCCTCTTTTTAATGTAAATGCCACTAGATTGATGCAGCCCTCTCCCTGTCTGAGCATGATATAGCTGCCAGAGACACACGATCGTCCCTTTCCATACCAACTTCTGAGGAAGGTTGATGAAATGAATATGTCATACAGCTTGCAGAAGGTATGAGTTTCTACTAATTATTAATATTTATCAATCAATGATAAATTTTATGAGTTGAAATTTCATCTACTCGCAAACATTTGGTAATGTTGCACCAAAGAAACACATGAAACATTAACTTAAACACGTTTCAACAGCTTTCATTTAAACTGATCAGAAAAAAAAACGATTGAAAAATAAACTCAGAAGTATATACGTAGACCAGCCAGCTTCTATAATTTTTATGTATGCTTTAGCCATCTCAGATCTCGCACACATAAGGTCTCCAAAAGCAATAAAAATCAAAATTGTTTTATAGTTTGTGCTATTACAATATAGATCTAATTTAAGATGTTTGATAAATATATTTATTTATTAACTTATATATGTCAATTTCCATGATAGGTTTTTGAATATTTTTGCCTAGTAGATAATTGATTATACTTGAGTAAATATGAAAGTTTGAATTTAAGTTTCAAGTCATTATAGTTGCTCTTGTATAAGATACAACAAAATATGAAAACAGAAAAAAATAATTGATATTTATCAAAACAAATTAGTTAGTCTGGGTAATATGCTTACCGAACATGAAAGGTTTTTAGTTTCAAATCAGGACATAAATTAATGGAGATTTTTTTTCCCGACTAGCAAGTTTGTCACATGGCCAAAGCTTAATTGTGTGACAAAATAAAGCGTTTTGAGACGTCATGTCAGTTTGCCAGAAATGTTACTGATATGTTACAATTTGTGTTTGTTTCTTATGTCACTTTCTGCCGGCTAGGATAAATAGACGTCCAAGAGACAGGGAAACGGATACAGAGAACTCTGCTGTAGAGATCTATGGTTCTTTAACGTGTATTGCACTGATACATGCGGTGGCTGTACCCCGGTCGTTGACTTATTCTTTACACCAACAAACCCAGTCGTAATGCAAACCCTAAATCCTGCGCGTAATTAAAGGAGGGAAGCTATTGCCACCATCTTTAAAGTATTTGGTATGAACCGGCCGGGGATCGAACCCGCGACCTCCCGCACTGAATGCGGATGCTCTACCACTTGAGCTAACCGAGCGGTTTTATGATACAACTTAAAAAACTAAGTGAGTCACATGTTCAGTTTCAATATGATTGCAACAAAACTAGGCCTTATTTGGAAGACAAGAAATTGACTAGTTAGAGTTAAGTCTGGCCTACACAGTTTGGAAAATGGATATATGATATATGGCAAAATAACATTTAGCTTTTCCTGGTGGTGGAATTAAGACCCCCAGATGTCCCCAGGTAGAACAGACCAAATTTTGTTGGATGATAAACATGCTTTCTCACAAGAGGGATTGTATCCTCCTGAGTCAGGATTCAAACCTATAACCCTTCAGTGGGATCTCACAAAATAAGTCAATGCTTCTGACTGCTCGGAGCCCCGTGTTTGCCAAAAAGTCATTTGAACAGTACAGTATACTTATGAATATTCATTAGTCAAATTAGTGTAAGCTTTGATAGTTAAAAATTTTAAAGGTTTCTCAGAATGAATGTTATCTGCCAACGTTTGATTATAAGTTAGATCATTACGTCTGCGGTAAAATGTTTGATATGTATGTTGACAGTATTCAGATGTTCTATAATTATGTCAACAGTAAAATGTTTGACCAGTATGTTGTCAATATTTAAATGTTAGATCATTATATGTCGGCATTAAAAAGTTTGAACAGTGTAACAGTATTTCAATGGTTGATCAATATATTGTTTTTAAATATTAGATCATTATGCCAGCAGTAAAATGTTTGATCAGTATGTTGACAGTATATAAATGTTTGATCACTCTGTCAACAGTAAAATGTTTGTTGAGCATGTTGACAAACTTTAGATGTTTGATGAGTATGTTAACAGTATTTAATTGTTAGATCATTATGACAACAGTTTTAAATTAGATCATTTTGTCAACAGCCAAATGTTGGATGAGTATGTTGACAGCATTTAGATGTTAGATCATTATGTCAACAGTAAAATGTTTGATCACTATTTCAGCAGTTTAATGTTTGATCAGTATGTTGACAGCATTTAAATGTTAGATCATTCTGTTATCAGTAAAAGTTTAGATTACTATGTCAACCTTTTAATGTGTCATTAGAATGTCGACAGTAAATGTTAGACCAGTATGTCAGCAATACAATGTAGACTTCAAGCAAATGGAAAAAAGGAACGGTGAGGAAATTGAGGATTGAGTGTAAACTTTCCTATCTTCATCTTGCTTGTGTAATACCAGAATTATTTAATACTCTCAACCTTGAATTGAATGATTTATGAGAAATTTCACACAATAAAACATAATACATATCATATGTTAAGATAATAATCTAGAAAAAGAGAAAATTGGTGGCAAAAAAAATTTGTCTTCAAAATAACACAGGCATATGTTAAATCTGTAATTGGGCAGTAAAATCATATCGATGTATAAAGTGCATGGATATGTATAAACATTATTCCTCTAATTATAGGTAATATAAACTTAGAAATTCCTGCAGAATGTAAAATTTTGATAAATTATATACTCTTTACTCTGTTTTTCATATGCTAATGGCAGCTAGCTTTACTAATCAGTATTAATTACAAACAATATATTTTCTAATTTAAAAATGACATAGGATTTTAACTGTCTATCATTGTATTCTATATCTGTCACTTCTGCGGAATTCTAGAGGAAATCTCCATCAGGTGCCAAATAATGATTATAATTATCTAACAAGGTAAATCTTCTTAATGACTAAAAACAAGGGAACAATTAACAAATGCAAGCAGTAGTTATCAAAGATGTTGGGACTTATATGTATATCGGAATTTATTAATGTTTCGATGACTGCATCTTCAGTAGTTTTATCTCAATGCAGGATTTTGAACTCTAAACTAATGCTTAATTTAATAAAAAAATCATTTTGAAATGATTAATTCTTGAGTCTTTAGTGGAAGAACTCGGTGTTAAAATCCACAGGGGGTGTCATTAATAGTTGAATTATGGTATATATCAGTTCAGGACATTATGACCTTTTTTATAACTTTAATGACCTTTCTTATAACTTTAATGGCTATTTTTATTACTTTAATGGCCATTTATTCATACATTAACTTTTCACACGTTGTACATTGCTTCATCTGTATACTATTCCGTGGATGATTTAGGAATCTGAAACGTAATTAGAAAGTATTATTAGTAATTTGAAAATTATCATACCAAGTTCATTTAGCCATGAAGTACAAGTCTCCAGTAACTACCTTCATAGAGAGATTGGAAAAAAGCATCAATGAACATAAAACACTTTAGTTAATTGGAGCAAGCAGAAGTTTCATCCTCTAATGATAAGGTTTCACCCCCTAATAAAAGTGGAGGACCAGTTATCAAATGGATTTCAATGGTTTGTTAACAACCAATGTTAGCTGAAAGCCTTAAAATGCATTTAAAGGGAGATAAATCACGTGACTTGTAATAAAGTTCAGCCACCCTGTAAGTTCGCTGCAATAGCTTTTAGGCCTGTGTGGGTTTTACAAATAAACTGTAAAACTCAGGATAAGGCTGAATTCAATATGTTGTTTTATGAAACTTTGTATTCGAAAATTGTTTCAAATTGGCTCTATCAGATGTTAGCTTAGATGAAACGATTTGTTTGGACCAGAAGTGACTGAAGCCAACAGAGATGCAACAGTTAGGGTTCTGGTGGTGAAATGTGGAATATTTGCAGTCAGGTGCACTCTTATCTGGAGCTGGGACTGTTTTATTTATTACTTGCAATAAACAACAACATTATACCCATCAAGCAGAATGCTAAGCTGTGTTTATGCCATAATGATGCATCACGTGGTTCAGTAGCTCCAAGGTTACGTCAAGGGGGATAACCCTAGTATGTAATTTAGGTATTAAAACACAAGATGTACGATCTTTACCTGGTCATAAACTGTGTTAATGAAACTCTTTATCCCTTGCAGCCTGATGAACGTGGGTTTTAGGACTAACAATTTACGAGGGCCTGTACAGGTGCAAAGAGATTAACCCCCACTTCTGATAGGCACATGTGTTGGCAAACAAGTGCAAGCAGAACTTGAGACTTCTGGTAAGAAATCCAGATCATAATCAAGTTCAATATTAACTGTTCCTTATGGAACAACAGGTACTAAGAGTTTGAATTTTGAAATTAGGTTAAACTTATTTTTTAGCTAGATTTTGTTAAAAGGCTGTGGCTAAGCTTCGAGCCCGTTTCCTGGGTAAAACCAGTATTTGGTGTCAAATGAAGGTCAGGAGAAAGGTCCTCTTAAGGGCTCGAGTCTGCAACCTCCTGAGTACAAGGCTGACACCATGTCCATTAAACAACTGCACATTGCACCAATACCACAAGTCTGCCAGCTTTATATACCCACCCTTTCTCATGCACATTGCATGCCCCTTCACATGCATATTCCCCTTTTTCGGTCTGATCATCAGCCAAAAGCTCCCATCATTTTCTCATTTCTCATTCACTGACATATTCATTGTTAGATTTCTCATTCGTTGTAAGAACTCTTGATAACTCCTCTCTAATAGAACATTCTACTCGGTGGCTTGCTCACACTCTTCATCCTAGAAGATTATTAGCGGCAAAAAACGAATATTTTATTTTGAAACACCATCACTGGTTATTTATATGTAGAGCTACAGCATAACAAATCGCTTTTTATCTAACGTTTTACAATAAATATAAAATATCTAAAATGCTGTAAAAATGGGAGATGTGACTCTTTGATTTATGATTAATGGTGTTTTAATGAACAAATTATGCTTTCAGAATTATTCATGCCTGATGTAATAGTAGGCAATGAATATAGCTGCCTGACAAAAACATAGATTGTTCCTTGCGGGGTTGATACCCTTGTAAGTCATTTAGTAGTTTTTGATTCTACATGTTGTTGCAATATAATACTGTTCAGATAAATCCAGACCTTGTTTGTGTTTATTAGCTCACCTGAGCACATTCAAGTTTTAATTTTAAACAAACTTACCTAGGAATGTTCCTAAGTTGGCCCTCTTTCAGATTTCAGATTCCTTCAAAAAAAGATAGTTCCATGCAGAACCTTTGTTTTCATGGCAACCAAAAGATTTAAACCCTCGGCCAATTTCAAAATTATTTCACACACATGATCCTTAGGTAAACCTTTATCAAATTACTAGTCATGTTGTTTGGCAAAAAATCATGGCTGCCAGCGGCGGAGCTAGTTTTCACTATATGGCTATTTGGAATAATTTGAAAATTTTCTTCTCAGAAATTGCTAGTCCAATTTCAAAATGATTTTACATACATGATCCTTAGGTGACCCTTTATCAAATAAATTCAAGTCATGTTGGCTTGCATAAAAAACATGACCGCCAGGGGCAGGTCTAGTTTTCACTACATAACTATTTGGAAGAATTTGAAAATCTTCTCCTCAAAAACTGCTAGCCCAATTTCAAAAACAAAATCACAGAAATTATCCTTATTTGACCCTTTGTCAAATGCTCTCAAGCCATATTGATACGGAAAATATAGCATGACTGCTTGGAGGCAGTGCTAGTTTTCACTATAAAACAACACGGAAAACTTTGAAAATCTTCTACTCTGAAGCTGTTGGCACAGTTTCGAAATTATTTCACAGTAATAATCCTTATGTGGCCATTTATCAGATTTCTTCAAGCCATGTGACCACCCTGAATATGATTCTATTTTCTGTATGTGAGAACTTAAAATGGGACCATCATGATCCTCTTGTTTATGAATTCTATCTTTCCCTTTATAACCAGACATGTTTTGTTGATTTGTCTATATATGTTTGTTATTTGCTATTTTTACCAACATATTTCACAATAGCGGCTGCTGCTTTTCCATTTAAATAAGCACAACCTTCACTTTACGATAATACAAATGACTGCAGCTGTTTACTTGTAATCACAATGAACAACATTTACTGACATCTATGTTTAGCCTGTGGTATTTATTTATAATGTGAAATCCTTTATGCTGTTCAGGACCTTTGCCCTTTGATTTTCTGTTATAAACTGTTATTGACTTTCTATTTCTGGGTCGTTTTTGCTATTTCCTCATTGGCTTCCTAATTTTAGATGTTCAATTTGACTATTCCTGTTTTTTCTGTCATTTACAGATGTTTCTCTTTGTAGACATTAGTCTATGTATATAAAACTTCCTTGATGGTGTTATTATTTTGATGGGAATATTCCAGAGGCAAATATTGCAGATGGTGATGTGTGCTAGCTTATTCATTTTAGCTCGATTTTGTTGAAAGTCTGTTAGTCTATTATCTGTAGAAACAATTATGATTCCGTTTCTTGGTGAGAACTAGTACTTGTTGTCAAATAAAGGACAGGAACTTCATACCTGCAACCTCCTTAACGCAAGGCAGATCCTTGCAAATTCTAGCAGATACCCAGATAAGGCGAGAAATTTGGTTACTGTTTTGCATGACTCTCTACCAAACCTTATCTTGTGGGTATTCTTAAGAATCGCCTTGTCCAGGCAAATCTTTAGAGTACCCAACAGATAAGGTTTGATGGAAAAACATGGAAAACAGACTTGATGAATTTCTGTGATACGCATCCTATCTGGAGCACTGTTCTAACTTGCATGTTAATAGCATCCTGTGGTAAAACAGTTACATATTTTAACCTACATCCCTATTTTAACATACATCTGTGCTCTATTACAGTCTCCATGGTGAGTGATAGTTCTCAGTTGCTTGTAGAGATGCTGACTAATACTGACGAAGACATCCCGGAGAAGTGTAAGCTAAGCTCAGACTGACCCAGAGTGACACGACTTGAATAATCTTAAAAAGAATGGTTCACAACCGCCCCTCCCCAAAAAACAAACTTATGTTTCCTCTTTTATGCCTTTTTTGTACAAAATGTATTTGAGCAAAGAATTTAAAACACATACTGAAATAATAGAATACGACATGGGCCATTAAAACTCGGATCACATGACAAGAAACATGAAATACTCTGATCACATGACAAGAATTATGAAATACTTAAATCACATGAAAAAACTTTGATGAAAAACTCGGATCACATGACCAGAAATATGAAATACTCAGATAACATGACACATTTAGAATAAAGACTCAGATCACTTTCCAAGAAACATGCAAAATCTAGATTACATGACAAAAAACATGAAAGGCTCTGATCACATGACGAGACACACGAAAAGCCCAGCTCACATGATGAGACACACGAAAGGCTCATATCACATGACGAGACACGAAAGGCTTATACAACATGATGAGACACACGAAAGGCTCAGATCACATGGTATGACGCATCGGATTCGACCAATATTTTCAGAAATAATTGTCTGAGTGTCAAACAGCTTGGGTCTGGATAAGACAACGAGTTACTTGGTGTCTTCTCTGGATCCAAAGTGTTTGCATATTCTATCACGGTCGCGCTAAGCAGGCTGAATGTTAAATTTATGATGTTATTGTTAATCTCCAGTCTCTGTTTTCATCTCCAATGTTGTTGTTTTTTATCTCCAGCGTCTAAATATATCTCCAGACTCTTTTAATCTCAAGAAGTTGACATTTTTTGATGTACATTATTTCGTTATCTATTAAAGACGTGCCTAGGTGGTTTTAATTTGATATGTATCTTGAAATGATTTTAATCGCACAATTCGGTAGTTCGTATACTTTTAAACTTTATTCTTGTCTGTATTTTTGGCTTTATTTCATGATTTATGAGACATTTTACATAGTGATTTTATGGTTATACAAAAAAATTCAACCTGGCCCATGTTAGAGTCATTAAAAGCACTCTTGTTCATTTTTTCATTGCTTAAATAAAATATGCTCTATATTTGTCTGAATTTTGTATAATAAAGAATGTTCATGTGGTAAAGTCTTCAATATCTCAGTCACAATTAAACATTAGTTAGATATCTATGAAAGCTTAGCTTTGTCGAAAACCAGTCAGATGCACCAATGCATGACCAGATTATGTCCCCTTGAATTTGGATTTTTAATTCACCTGAGCTAGAGGCTCATGGTGAGCTATTGTGACCGGTCTTCATCCAGCGTCCGTCCGTCCGTCCGGCATTCGACAACATTTGTTTCAAACAACATCTCATCCAAAACAGCTGGGCCAATTTTGATAAAACTTTACAGGGATGTTCCTTAGGTGGTCCCATTTCAAAATTCTTCAAAGAATGGGATTCCATAGTGAAGTATGGTTTCCATTGCAACAGAGTTGAAAACTTCAAAGATCTCCTCCAAAACTACTGGCCAGTTTTATATATAATTTGGCATAAATGTTCCTTGGTTGACCCTCTACAAAGATTGTTCAAATTATTTTGATCTGTAAAAAACATGGAAAACAAGCATAATCTACCCTTGCATGATTGAATTATGGCCCCTGAAATTGTCAAATTGGTGTTCTTTAGCTTATTAACCTATTAGAACTTCAATTTATCATCTGATCGGCATCAAACTTATATAGGATTTGAATGTTAATGGGATTTAAATGCCTTTAAAAAAAACTGTCAGATTCACTAATGTAATAAGTATACATGTTATTTAACTTTCAAATAAATAAATAAATAAATATACAGTTTCGAAAGATTTATCAGATTTGATTTGCAGCATGACCTAGTGGCGTAAAATTTAAAAACATAGATTGCCTTTCAATCAAGGAGTTGCAAGTTCAAATCCAAGCTGCATGGTCACAGTCTCTGTGGTGGATGATCTTGGTCATTGCTATGGTTGCATGGTCACTTTAATATCTCCTATCCCTTTTTTTAAAGTGGAAAAGTTGTTATTTTCTCGCCGAGATGCTGGTCATTACCAGTTAAACATTTACTCCACACAAGCGCCTTTTGACACCTTTGTAAACAAAGTAGACCCAGATCAGGCAGATCATTAACCAACCCTGAAGAAAACGGGCGTGTCGATAGGACCAATTTTCTGTGGTACTACACTGTCAGATTTGTATCATTATTGTTCAAACTGTTGGCAAACATTTCACCGAGTCGCCTATATGGCGGCGGAAGGGGTTATTAAACCTGATGTCATAACACTATGTTTACAACTATAATAATTGCAGAAAAATGAATAAATTAACATCAAAGTTCAGTGAACTTGTTTTCTTTTTCTGTATTTTATACTGAAAACATATTATAAATAAATCAATGTTTTCATCTACACAACGCTAGAAGTAAATCAGACTGAATCCAAGACGTGAGTACACAATGACATTTACGACAAAAAAGTCTAAGTATGTTGACATGCCATATTGTAGTCCCCAGGGTGAAGCCGTGAAATGTCTGGGCGGATTTATCAAATTGCCAACCAGTGTAAATGATTGACTGAATGTTTTTTGGTTTGTTTTCATACCTGAGAGAAAGAGAGAGAGAGAGAGAGTCCACATGACATATGATGACTTTGGTAAGAAATTATGGTCAGCTAAGACACTGGGGGTAATAATTGTCCTCACTAACGTAACACAAAAGGTCGGCCAGTATATGTCATGTTTGACCTATACTACACTACTTTATACTCTGACAGCCAGTTAGTTTATTCTAAAATCTCTCCATTTTTTAAATACATAAAATAGTTTCTCCTTACGGATCAACATAAGTCAGATCAATACATAAGTTAAGAAAATAAGGACACCCCCAAAATTCACTGCTAATACTGTCTTAACTTCCCCGTTACTAAATATTCCTATCGTAAAAAGAAAGTATACCTCTTTTTACAGGGGCCTCTTGTGCCCGAGTGGTTATGGTAATTGACTTGCAATCCCTCAGACCATATGAATCGCTGTGGACTTGAATTACGGTCTGGGCACTTGGATTGTTTCAAGTAAAGAAGCCTTTCAGCTGTCTTGCTGTAGTTCTGTGGTTCTGTTCCTGAAATTATTGTGTACAAAGGTCCTTTAGGGTCTTTTTCCTTTTGTTTGTTTGTTTTTGTTTGTTTATTTGGAATTTTACGTCGCTTTAACAGTATTTCAGTCATATCGCGACGTCAAGCTCACTACAGGTGGAGGAAGACCCCGAGAGACCCATGTGCACTATTTCAGGCACAGAGTGCACCCGGGTAGAACCACCGACCTACCGCAAGCCAGCTGGAAGGCTTCCTCAC
>JAULCC010488935.1:0-10901 GCA_032358795.1 Nuttallia obscurata | reverse complement strand
CTATTTACTAAAAAGCTAATGCATTTCAAATGAAAATGTTAAATTTACAATTTTGTGATGCTAAATGATGAATATTATTGTACACTGTGTATTTTGGGCCGGGGAACTTTGAGTACTTTGATCAAATAATTTGACTTGACTTGTTTACTAATGGTAATGGACATCTCAGTAGGTTTTATATATATTTAAAAGGTGTATTTGTGTGTGTGAATCATGACATCAAGAATTATTGGATGAAAAAGGCATTTTTATGTGAAAAACTGTAATACATGTATATGAATAGTTCTTAAGAGTTTGATAAACCAGTATCAGTCTAAATCTGGGAGTTGTATAAACATACTCAAATAATCTTCTGAATAGTCCATCATTTGGCTGCTCTGCTGTAGGTTGTAACAGAGGTTTATCCCTGTGTTAAAAGGTATATTTCGACTAAATCAGATCTACAAAAAATCATTATATGATGGAAATTTTTTCATAGTTCACAAAACTATTTGACGATACCGGCCACAAAACTATTTGACGATACCGGCATCTTTTAATGTAAGTCAGTATATTTAGATTTGTGTGTCATGTCAACTGCATTAATTTGTCTCTGCTTTTCCGGATTTTTAAATGTTATAAAGTCAACAACTTTTTAAAAACAAGTTGCATAACTGTTTATACCAAAACTTTATGAAAAAGTATGGTTTATCAAGCTCAAGCGAGAATGAAGTGTGATAAAAATCATCAATTCTTCAATCTTATATGTATATTGGATGATAAAATTTGATTGTGATGCTTTTTATCATGATCTTAGTCAAATTGATTTTAACATCATCACACATGATCCTTCACTGGATGCGGCTACAGAGGCCTTAGGCTCTGCAATTAAAATTGTTTTGATAAGCATGTCCCAGTCATAATTTAAAAAACAGCATAGATGCCCGGGACCTTTTATGAACTCTGTTCTCCGAAAGTTGGTCTATCAAAAAACACATGCTATTTCATAAATATAAGAAGCAAAAGACTGATAAAAACTGGCACAGGTTCAGGCAAATGTGAAATCTAGTCACAAAAATCAAACGCAAGTCAGTTGGCCAATATTTTATTTATAGATGTCCTGGCAGTGCCAATAAAAAAATTTTGGACAATAATAAAGCCTTTTCTAACAAACAAAGGTACTATTGTCAAGAAAAATACAGTTCTTCTTGAAAATGATAATTTAGTCACCGACCTGGAACAAATTTGTAACAGTTTTAATGATTTTTATGTTAATGTGGCTAAGGAAATAAGCGATACCTCTATCAAAATTGACAATAACCATGAAAGTATATGTAAATAAAAGAAATTATGAAGGATAAAAACTGGAGAGAAATATCTTTTACAAATACTGATGAAAGTTTTGTTTTTAAACAACTGAACCAAATGAGTGTAAAAAAGCTACTGACAAAATTTCTGTTAAAATGGTTAAATTAGTTATTTCAGTTAATAGATCTCTTAATGAATGTAATTTTCCTGACTCAATGAAGATAGCATAAGTAATACCTATATACAAGAAATATAGTACAATAGTACTATCTCTTAAAACTCGTAGGATGAGACCAGTTGCTCTTGAGGCTTTTAAACTTTTATATTAAATGGGACCGACTTATCTTCATGACTTACTACAATATAAGAATTCTGCTTATAATTTTAGATACAAAAACTTAGTAGAGTTACCTACTTAGAACAGTGAAGTACGGCAAGAATTTGTTCAGGTACTCCGCGACCAGACTGTGGAACTCCTTATCGGCTGAATTCAGGGAATGCACTTCTTATAGATAATTTAGTTCCCTGATAAAAGCTGGGATGGCCCTGAGTGTCGATGTTCAGCGTGTGGCTGATAAGGGGCACCATCGGTCTGGTTGCGGGGCACTCTGATTTTCGCCAGCTTATCCTGCTTTATGCCAGTTATGCGGGTTCCGCTAAGCCTTAGTATTTTAGTTTAGTTTTGTTGTTTTGTCTCCCATGCTGATGTAGACCTAGTTTTCGCCCATGAAAGCCCTTAATACTCCCTTAGTATCTTAGTTTAGTTTTGTTATCTTGTCTCCCATGTTTTATACTCGTAATAGCAAATCTAAGCAACCTCTTCTTTTTTGCCTCTACATGTACATGTAACATGTGATATAATATAATTATTTTCATTTATGCTTTAGGGTCTAAATATTGTATTCAATCATGTTATTTTATAACTGCTTATAACAGTTCGTTTATATTGTACGTGCTTTGTTATTTATGTATATCATATTATTATGTTAAGTCGGTGTTAAAAGCTCTACATAGCTTGTGCTTATTTAGGCGTATATTTACTACTGTATGCTGCACATATTTGTTATATGTACCCGACTTCCAAAATAAATATTAGTTGACTTGACTTGACTTGATATATCTGATTAACATCTAAAGTAGTTAAACTTTTTGTTTTAACTTTACATCTCTGTGTCAGTGTTTCAGTTAAATCGCAATGTCAAGCTCATTATGTACAGGTAGAACTAGACACCGTGGGACCTCTGTACACTATTTCAGGCACAGAGAGCACCCGGGTAGAGCCACACTCCACCCCCATATCGCAAGCCAGGTGGTAGGCTTTCTCACTTAAAAATTCCGAAATATTCAGACCTTAATGCGAACTCACAACGGTGAACAAGATATCATGGGACTGCAGAAACTGAGAGAATTTAGGAATCCTTCATGAGTTTTTTATGTACGATAGGAATATCCAACCCTGAGGTCAAAAATATATGCAATGACTAGGAAAGCCTCATTCCTGTATAGACTTCTGACCCTGAGGGCTCAGAATTCGAAAGTCAATTAGCAAAAGAAAAAAAAAATAATATAAATTCGTGGTTGTTATAATGTGTTGTTGTTGAACTTTCCATTTCTATTTCTTTTCTAAGGTCAATTAGCATAACCGCTCGGTCACGGAGGCCTCTCTTAACTTGATAACATGCCAATACTAAAATGTTATATTTTTTGCTGTCGTGTATGCTATATCATTCAGTCATCCTCAAATACTTAATTAAGATTGAGTCTTCTGATAGTATTCTTTAAGTTATTTTTGGGTTAATTTACTCGGTGAAGTGTGTCAGTAAATATAGTCTGTGTGTCTAAACATCGTATTATAAAAGTACTTGTATAATTCCGTTTGAAGGACACAGTAAAGGATTTATGCAAATGCTGAGTATTAAACAAAGAAAAAGGCTCGCTTCGCTTTACCTAGTATAACTATAAATAGAAAAACAAACATTTGCAGGCTTTGTGTTTTCAGACTCTCGCTTTGTTTCGTCAAAAAATGAATGTTACCTTTTTATCTGTAGATTTTTTTTCACAGCATTATGAACATCTTGTATTTATAAGATTCAAATCTGATCATAGATATATAAACTGTGATAAAGATGTAAGTGTTAATGACAATGAATCAAAGTAGTTGTATTTGTGGTTCGAAAAATGCATACAACAAACCTATATACGATATATATTATTTATAAACTGAGGTTTCCCTAATATATTTTTGAGAAGAGACCTTTTATTCTCCTTATGTGAATGATATATAGGTCAACATGTGCGATGCGTATCTCCGAAGAAAGACTAGAACGGCTCTGATCTCCATCGAGTTAATCAAATTCTGACCACGCTACGCCCCTGACTGGTTCATCAAAGTCCGGATAAGGTGTATGCACTTGGCGCGAGAATCAGAGAGTACTACAGACATGTGTTATCTGTATCAACTTCTCCTCTCTGGGACGTCCATAAGCTCTTGATGTCATATATGATGTAAATTAAATAAATTCACGACAAGATATGTTAGTTTTGAATTATAAATATGCGAGTATGGAAGATATCTGATGAGTATTTGCTTTATATAAAATTTCATTAGACGAGTCCAGAAATCTTTATTAAGTGAGCCTCTGGCGAGTCGAATAAAAATTCATATAAAGTGAAAACAAATCTAATATTCTTTTTATCACATGACAATACAACAATATGTTTATAATATTATTTTTTTTTATTTTAACAAAATTGATAATCCAGTTAAGTCTTTGACGTCATATTTCGTCAAACATTCTACATTACGACGTGACGTCATCGGTTTTTATATGTAACGTGTTGTTTGTGGAAGAAAATACGTGATAGTTATATTACACCTGGAATAAGCAAGGTCATGTGATAAAACAATTTTTTATTTCACATTTTCTTCTCTTAAAGATATATCTCACCCATTGTTCCTTTACATGTTGTAATTGGCAAATAGCATACGACATGGCTGAGCTGACGTTTGTTTATCAGCATGAGTTTTATGCTATCACTATTAAAGGAGGGGGATATAGATTTGCCTTAGTCCGTTGGTCGGTACGTCTATAAGTCCGTCCGTCCCGTTATGTTTGTGGCAACTATAACTCTAAAAGTTTTTGTATTAGAAACTTGAAACTTCATGGATATATCATTAATGATGTGAACCTGGATATATTCATCGAACAACAATAGAAACATTGACAGAGTTATAAGCCTTGATTTTGTGAAATTATGGAATTTTATGTGTGTGTCGCATGTAACTTCGAAACTATTTGTCCTAGAATGATAACAACTTTGGAAATAAATTCAACTTGTGCACCTGGATATTGTCATCAAATCACACTGAACATTTACGGAGTAATATGCTCGAATGGGTTATGAATGTCTATCTATTCGACAATATGCACACATACCGTGTGTATCTAAGCGTAAGAAGACCAGCCTCATAAACGAATGTAAATTAAGCGAGCGGGGGCAATTATCACGACCGAATGAAAAGAATATAGTCGGCGTGTATTCATAGGAGAATGTCATTTTAGATGAAGCGATCAGTGTTATATAGATATCACTCGCATATCTACTCACATCTAGATCACAATCTGTGCTAAATGAATCGGAGTGATTTATCAATTTTTCTCTCTCAAATAATCACCAGCTGACATGGAATTTCCACTTTCTCTTGCTACATATACAAATGGTGATGCTGACGGTGAGGCAAACCATCTCGCTAACACAATCGGCGAACCTTTGAGCAAAGAAACGGAAAATTTGCAAGAGATCGGCATAGGAGATACTGAATTCAGGATATTACCATTGCTTAGTTCACCCAAAAGAGTTTTAGTGGTGGGAGATTTAATACTGGATACGTATATTAAGGGAAACTGTGCAAAAGTCGCAGCAGAAGCACCAATACCGATTTTCACTGAAACATCAGTGAGTTACAGTTTGGGTGGCTCTTCTAACACAGCAAACAACATGGTCGCATTGGGTTTGGAGGTTGACTGTGTAGCAACTGTGGGAATGCAAAAAGAAGTTATTGTGAAACTATTTGAAGAGAGAAATATAAATACAGAGGGATTGGTCATTTTACCAGACTTTCAAACAAAAGCAATAACAAGATACGTGGCAAATAACGTTCCAATTTTCAGATCTGATAAAGTTGCGAGCAGTGCTTTTACAGCGGAGATTGAAGAAAAGATTCTGCTTAAAGTAAATGAATTACTGGCAAAATATACATACGACGTTATAGTCATTTGTGACTATCGCAACGGATCAACCACCGAAAATATCACACAAGCTATCATTTCATTTGCTAAATCACATGGAATTCCAACTTTGGTCGACCCCAAACGAGGAGACTACCACAAATATCATGGTGCCTCAATTATAAAGCCCAACGAAGACGACGCTAGAATTCTGCTCGCCAGTCCAATGGCCGACCTTAAAGATGCTGAAGCCGTGTGCAGAACATTTACCGACCGCTTTGATATAGACAGTTGTATACTGACAATGTCGAGCCGCGGTATGGCACTGTACGAGTCGAAAGAAAACGGCGACGGCGTGGCAAATTTCAAGATGATTAAAAGTAATAGAGAAGCAAATGTAGTCGACGTCATTGGTGCAGGCGATGCTATTACGGCGGCGATAGCGTTCGGAAAGGCCCATGGTATTCAATTGACTGGTATTTGCATATTTGCCATCAAGTGCGCTGAGAATGTTATTAAAAGACACGGAACAGTTCCGGTATCTCTGATTGACGTCATTCCAGACAAAGTTCTCAGAACAACACAGGAACTGGTTAGCTTAAGAAAAATCATTCCAAGAACCAAAACGGTTGTACTTACGACCGGATGCTTTGACATAATACACTATGGCCATGTAAGTCATTTGCGTCAAGCAAAGGCAATGGGGGATATTCTGATCGTGGCACTTAACTCCGATGTATCTGTTAAAAAGCTAAAAGGAAGCTCCCGGCCTATCTTCACACAGAGACAACGTGCGGGTATGCTAGAAGGTTTTCGCTGTGTTGATTTCATAGTCATGTTCGATGAAGAGGTGCCCACGTGGATTGCAGAGATTGTGGATCCGGATATATTTGCCAAAGGGGCTGATAAGTTGGGAGTTGACTTGACTGATATATTACCTACAATACGACACTTTAAAGACACAGTGCTTATTGATATTTCCAGTACAACGAAGACCGTGGAGAAAATAAAACAAATGTAAAAGACGATGATCAACCTTGAGCGACCTCGTTTAGTGAACACTTAGACTTTCTTAATCTACCTATATATTGGTCTTGGTAGGACATGAAAATAATACAGAATAAGCCGTGCCTTAGACACAGGAGTTTATTACCTTACAAATGTGAACAGCGATTCATTTATGGACAATACGGAAAGCTGCCTCAACATTTACAGTTATTTTGTCTTATGTTGATAGTTGCAATGTGCGTCATGCAAAGTTTTTATCATTCCTTTTAGTATGTTTTCCTATCAATATTTACTTAAACCTATATTTTTTTCCTTTTCGCTGATTATTAAAAACAACATATAAAACTGGGCAAGGTGTTAAATCACTTGCTGGCATTTTCAGCTCTGATATAACTCTTCTGATATAATGGACGGTTTAGTTGTAACGACACATTTTTCATATCTAATTTTGTTAGAATCTCAGCTAACAAGTTTTAACATTTCATTTCTAAGCATAAACTTGTCAGTTTTATGCACACGCCTTTATTCTCTTTTGTTGCACTTTTGTGTTTTAAATTGAAGAACGGAAGATGAAATAAGATTCGTTTTTAATGTTTTGTTTTCCTTGTTTGTAATAGAAAAAACACGGTAAACAAGAATGCTTTTGTTTTTTGTTTTGGTTAACCAGTCTGAAATTGAAAAATGAGAAACGACGATCGGTTTCCTTAATTCGTTTTTCGTTTTTTCAAGTCTTAAAAAAAAAACAACGAAAATCTGGTTGGTATTTCATTTTTCTTTTCATCAGTCTGAAATTAAAGAAAAATAAAAACGAAAATTGGTTCTATAAAATCTCCTATATTTGCTTTCCTGATGTTCTATTCAAACCCCTGCATTTGCTTCCCGCTGTTTCCTTTGTTCTATTCGGTCCGTTACATTTGCTTCCCGCTATTTCCTTTTGTGCTATTCAATTTCCTAAATTGGCTTCCCGATGTGTCTTTCTGTTCTATTCAAACCCCTTCATTTGCTTCCCGCCGTTTCCTTCTGTTTTATTCAAACAGCTGCATTTGCTTTCCGTTGTTTCCTTATGTTTAATTCAGTCTCCTGTATATGCTTCACGCTGTTTTCTTTTGTTCTATTTAAACAGCTGCATTTTGTTCCTGCCTTTTCCTTCTGTTCTATTCAAACCCCTACGTTTGATTCCCTCTGTTGCTTTATGTTCTATTTCACCCCCTGCATTTGCTTCCTGTTGTTTCCAACTGGTTTTTTTTCTATTAAAACCCCTGCATTTTGTTCCCGCTGTTTCCTTTTGTTCTATTCAAATCCTACCTTTGCTTCCCTCTGTTTCCTTATGTTTAATATAAACCCCTATATTTGCTTCCCTCTGTTTCCTTATGTTCTATTCAAACCCCTATATTTGTTTCCCTCTTTTTCTTTCTGTTCTATTCAATACCCTACATTTGCCTCCCGCCGTTTGCATCTGGGTTTTTTTCAAACCCCTGCATATGTCTCCCTTTGTTTTCTTCTGTTCTATTCAAATTCCTGCAGTTGCCTCCTGCTGTTTCCTCCTGTTCTATTCAATCACCAACATTTGCTTACCGCTGTTTCCCTCGTTGCTACTTTAACTTCAGCATGTATGTATTCCTGTTGTTTTCCTCTGTGATATTTTATCCCCTGCAGTAAGTCCCCGATGATTCAATATCTGCTGTTTTCACCCTTCATTTGCCTTCCGCTGTTTCCGTATCTGCAAATTTAACCCCAGCATTTGCTTCCTACTGTTTCCCTCTGAATTACTATATAGCCCCTGTGATCGATTATCTATATTTCTCCCTGTGCTATATGAGGATAATTACCTGGATACCGCATCGACCGGTTAGCTCAAGCATAGAGCGTCCGCTTTCGGTGCGGGAGGCCGTGGTTTCCAACCTGGCCGGGTCATACCAAAGACTTTAAAAATGGTAGTAATGGCGTCCCTCCTTGACGCTCATGATTTAGGGTTAGCATAACGACTGGTTTGGCGGTGTCAGGAAAGCAATGACCGGCCGGGGTTCAGCCCCCACGTGTAACAGTGCTATACACTTGGCACGTTAAAGAACCATGGTTCTCTACAGAAGAGTTCTGTGTATTCGCTCCCCTCTCTCTGGGACGTTCATTAGCCCTAGCTGGCAGAAAGTGACGTAAATCAAACAAACAAACAAAACCAAACCTGGATACCGCTTTTTTCTTCTGCGCAGGTTTAGTGTAAACATATATATTCACAAATAAAGTTTAACCCTTGCATATGTCTCCCATTTTCCTCTGTACTAGTTAAATAACCGTTTACATTCCCATTTGGTTTCCATTGTTTCTTTCGCAGTTGTTTCATCAGTTTTATCTGCAATTTGTTTCTATTGTTTTCATCCTTACTTTATTTTCTTGTTTACTTGTATACATTCTACTAGCCAAAAGCCCCTGCAATTGTCTAAGATGGTACAGTAGAGGTTCAATTAGCTTCCCAATAAGTATCCTATCTTCATTAAACTTTTCTTCCACATACCGGCCTTATGCATCAGTGCATGAATGGGTTATGGCACTCTTTAATTGATAAAATCGCTATAATTGAGCTTGTGGGCACACTATTACCTTCATTTATCATCCAATATTTAGCAACCCTAAACAGTAGTTTAATATCTATTAAACTTTGGTTCTTTTCTCAAACCAGTCAGATTGACTCATGCGCATCTCTATTATGGCCCAGCTATAATTGAGCTTGTGAACATAAAAACACCTTCATTTATTAACCGATTATCATCTTGGTTCCTTTCTCAAGCCAGCCAGCTATGTCCATGCATGGCCCTTTAAAAATAGAATACATTCTCATAAACGAATAGAATATAAGTCCACATCTCGGTTACTACTTGATGTATTGCATGGAATCTTGATAAATACTTCCTAACTATCACACCAACCTCATTAATCAAGTCAAATTACTTTATCTTTATGCAAATAATGACCTTTTATTTTTCGACTGAGATGTTCTAGTTACGGTTTTGCTGGGCATCATTAAGTTTAACAGCTCGGTAACTACTTGGTGTATTGCAGCTTTAGACAGAAAGTGACATAATAATCGAAGCCAGTAAAGCACATGCCCTCTTTTTAAATGTTGTTGTTATGTTCGTTTTAAACTTGAATGTACTGTTAATTTTTTTTTCGCGCATATCATTATAGCTGTGCAGTCCCTGGTGTGGTTACAGATTTAATGAAAGGGCAGAAGTCCTGAACAGCGGAATTTTTTGTTGCAAAATCTTACATCGACACATTGGCTAAATATACTGAAATGAAATCGTGTTTTTTTTATTGGTATTGTCTTATCAGAGGCATTCTGCTGACATGACAGAAGACATATGACTATAATGGAGCTTTTAGTTCGTAACTGTTGCGAAATTAGAAAATAAATATTGTATGTTAATGTTTGATTCTTGCTTGAGTTTCAATCCCAACCCCTCCCTTAATAGAACAAAGACATGTAACATATTATGTTATCTGATTATACCTTAATAATTATTTTATATCAGCAGTACTGTTGTAAATATATAAGAATATAACTTTCGAAGAAAGTTTTATTTGGTCACAATTAAGTATTAAAATATTGCATGTCACAGTTATGCATCGTGCAAAAACAGTTTATATTGATTTTCGATGTTTTTTGTTTGTTTATTTACAGCCGGCGAGCCACATCCTTAATATAAATATGTAGCAGCTTATGGTATACTAGATTTTTATTATCACGGATGAAATTGTCATCAAATATCGAAGTCAAAATTCAGCCCAAATAATGTTTATCTAGGTTCAACGGACGTAACTCTATTTGACTTTCGAAAAAGTACAGTGGGCGTTTTTTATTTTACTTTTGCAAATGTCGATGCTTATTCTAAATCAATGAAAAAAATATATTTTAATAATGCCGATAACGAAACTGTTAGAAAAAGCTGTTAATGAATTAACCGTCTTTAATCAACACACTATTGGATAGATTTATAGTCTTTGTAATACAATTTCCGTTTAACATCGCTTGGGAAGTTGTTTCAGAATGACAGGCAAATTTACATTATCTGAGGCCTCCGCTTCGAGTTACACGGTGAATTATATTATCCCGAACAGTAGAGGTAACGTGGGTGTGTCATCTTCGCGTTATCTGATTGGCTAACTGCCTGTCAATGAAATATCGGAGAAAAGGTCAAACTCCTGCTTGTTAGATAATTCTGCAGACTGGTTAGGAGAATTGAAATAGCTGAGAGTTTCCGATTACTGGAGTGGCTGTTTCCTTAACCACCGCATTCTTGTACCGAATGTTTACACTGGGATACCGCTAGATGGCAAAGCACGCACGTATCCGGTTATTCAAGGTGACGATACATTTCC
>JAULCC010488824.1:0-10902 GCA_032358795.1 Nuttallia obscurata | reverse complement strand
AAATTCTGTTGAGAAACCTCAGAGTTATGGTCCGGACAAGCTGAATATGAGTCAATTTTGACATTTGACCTCCAAGTCTGACCTTGACCTTTGAGATACAGACCTGGGTCTTGCTCATGCCACACCAACTGATGATGAGGAATGCATATGTGAAAAAATATTAAAATTCCTTTGAGAAATGTTAGAGTTATGGTCCGGACAAACAAATCCGGACTGACGGACGGACGGACGGCATGACGGAAAGTACAAAATCAATATGTCTCCCCCCTATATGGGGAGACATAATTTACACATCTGACAGTCATAAAACAAATAAGGTTTCCTCTAAACTGCATGTCCAATCCTTCATTTACACATCTGACAGTCATATAACAAATAAGGTTTTCTTTAAACTGGCTGTTCAATCCTACATTGATTGAATGAGTTTGGTTTTATGGCACCGCAACAATGTATAGGTTATGTGGTGCCATTCAGCAAAAAGATTGTTGGATCCACATTCTATTTACATCAAGAAAAAAATATGGGGTATGTATCCAACAACTTAATACCTGCTGCAGAAGCAGAGATATAGAAACTCCAGAAAAACATTCAAACCCTATTAGTCACCTCTTACGATCATGCCAGGGTTACGCCTCTTATGATCATGCCAGGGATAAGCAGTGGTCCAAATTCTTGCACTACATTAGCATGCCCCAGGCCCACATGGAGCTCCATCCTAAATTGAAACATCTTACAGTCATATAACAAACTTGGTTTTCTCTAAACTGCATTTTCAATCCAACATTTACACATCTGACAGTCATATAACAAATAAGGTTTCCTCTAAACTGGCTGTTCAATCCTACATTGAAACATCTGAAAGTCATATAACAAATAAGATTTTCTCTAAACTGCATGTCCAATCCTACATTAACACATCTGTCAGTCATATCACATTAAAGGTTTTCTCTAAACTGGCTATTAAATTCTAAGTTAACACATCTGACAGTTATAAAACAAATAAGGTTTCCTCTAAACTGCATATTCAGTCCTACATTTACACATCTGACAGTCATAAAACAAATAACGTTTTCTATAAACTGGCTGTTCAATCCTACATTGAAACATCTGAAAGACATATAACAAATAAGATTTTCTCTAAACTGCATGTCCAATCCTACATTAACACATCTGTCAGTCATATCACATTAAAGGTTTTCTCTAAACTGGCTATTAAATTCTAAGTTAACACATCTGACAGTTATAAAACAAATAAGGTTTCCTCTAAACTGCATGTTCAGTCCTCAATTTACACATCTGACAAACATATAACAAATAAGGTTTTCTCTAAACTAGCTATTAAATCCTACATTAACACATCTGACAGTTATAAAACAAATAAGGTTTTCTCTAAACTGGCTGTCAATCCTACATTAACACATCTGGCAGTCATAAAACAAATAAGGTTTTCTCTAAACTGGCTGTCAATCCTTCATTTACTCATCTGACAGTCATATAACAAATAAAGTTTTTTTCTTAACTGGCTGTTTAATCCTACCTTACACATCCAACAATTATATCAAAAATAAGATTTCTCTAATCTACATGTTCGATCCTTCATTTGCACATCTGACAGTCATATAACAAATTTGGTTTTCTCTTAACTAGCTGTTCAATCCTACATTAACTACATGAATAGCACTACTCAGCTTTTGTTATAATTACTTGTTTTACTTTTATCTTTAAGTTGTGGCCATAATGATCACATGAGAGTTTTTTTTTTTACTGTCAGTCATATTGTATTTTAAATACAAAGTTGACAAAAGTCAAATTCATTTGTTTTTTACATTTTTTTAATTATCTCCCTTTGTATTGAACAGAGAAGATTTTTTAGAAATCTATTTACCAGATGATTCTTACTAATGGATGACATGTTAAGATATTTCAAGCTTTGCTCTCATGAACACCAAACTGATTTAACAGAAGTAACTTCCTGTTAGCCTTATGCAGTGACAAGACAACCATAAAATCAAATGCAATGACTATTGACCATGTTTGTCATTTCTTAATTATACGTGAAGCTGATCTTTCTTCGCATAGTTATATTTTCATTAAATTATTGATATTACTATGCTTCAATACACCTATTAAACATCAATTTATTGATTCAGAAGATTTGAAAGGAAACAATTTTATTAATTTGCATGTTACAATTTCGCAGAATATCTACATGTAGCTCACTCACAAAGTTAAACCATTTTTTTTTTATGTGCTGCAGATCATTCAGTTTTAACCTTTAGGGAGACAGTGAGAGAATTTGCAAACAGCTAAGATCCAGAATAGACACAGAGTTACTCAGTGTCTAATCAGGATCCAATACTGGGCTATTTTGATCAATTTTAAAATCTAGGCAGACGACATTGTTTCAGCATGCTAAGGGTTAACTTCTATTCTACAGCTTCACTGTGTTGAATGCATATGGATTATAGAAAGACATTCAATGTTGTTTCCAAGATACAATCAGAACTTGGTGTCCAAGTGAACTATGTCAATTATCTGCAAAAGAAAAATGTTGAGTGCTAATTTGAAGTTCAAATCACTTAAAAATTTACAAAAATTTCAGAGGGTCCCTAACCTCTCCGATTTAAAAAACAACTAAAATGTTTTGTTTTTTCTGAGCAAAAATAATCTGCAGCATGCAAGCATTTGCAAAGAAATTGTGCATTGAATTGCATTTTAGTTTAAGTTGATGTTTTCCAGAACATTTTTGTTACCATATGCCATAATCAACAAAAAATTGAAGACATGCATTGAATTAGCCAACTGTTTCAGAGAATATCGATGGATTTTAATTCAGAAATATAGTTTTCATTCATGATTATTGAAAACAGTATCAATGACAAATCTACTCAATCTTGCTTGATCATCTCTTTAGATGAAGAGAAATTGTCCTGTGTTCAAAACAGACCCTCCAACCTCATAAAATTTTCATTGTTCTATGCAAGAATGTTCCTGAGATACAAGCCACAGAACCTGAAAGTCCCCCTTACTGAGCCAGAAGGTTACATTGGGTAGTGACTGCAAGGCCTTGTCGAAGACTGGCAAAGCAACATCATTCATATTTAAGCCATACTTGCCGTAACCTTGCTGCCCTTAATTACTGTGTTATTCATGTAAATGGACCTGTACCACTGGTAACCATTATTTATAAATATCCCGATGGGTACTGAAGCTAAAGTAGTACAACATCCCAAATTGAATCTTCACAGTTAAAATGTCACAAACCAATATTCTGTTGTCTGGAAACAGCAATGAATGATTGCATGTCAAACATGCCCAGACTTGTTACAATCTACTGTAAATTGTTTGCACAGCGTTGCAACACCTACTGAACATTAACTGTAGTGCTATTTGTAATATGAGCTACACCATCTCATTGATTTAGTTAAAAGTGTATGTCCAACATTAATAAAATTCAAATAAATCTAGAAATGATTTCTTTCTTGCTAAAGTTAAAGTAACATTCTGAAGACTTTATCCAGAACATACATATCTGACATACTGTGTAGAAAGAAATGTTTAGAGCTGCACAGAAATGTCCTTTGCCTGCTAAAAAAAGTCAGTTATACACCTTTGAAAGCAAAAAGAAAACAGACTATTAGGTAAGCACCTTTAACAAAATTACTTTAAAGTGAAACTTCCAGAACTTTGTCATGGTTTAGACATAAAATATGAAGCAACTGAGCAGATAAAGAGTTGATTCTCAAAAAACAAAAACATCAAAGCCTCATTCTTAGAACTCCTTGTTTACAGCAAAGTAACAAAAGAACAGTCTTGAAACAGCAATTTATTCCGGTTATCACTGTGAACAACTTCCTTTCTGTGGTAATTATCAGATGGCGAATAGATGCCAGATACTAAAGTTTAGCACTGTTGTAGTAGATGTGGTCATGTCTTTTCTGTGAGATGGAAATAGATAAGGACACTATCAATCACAGATGAAGAGCTGCTTTTATAGCTAACCATCAAAATGCCAGCTTAAAGGTCACTTGTTTTTAACATAGGTATACCAATATGTATTTTAAATGAATACTTGAATAAATGAGAAAAAGTATCAAGCAGTATCCTAGCATTAAAAATTACTGACTCATGGTCTATGTTATTGTTATATTTATCAATAGGAATGAGTTTCAAACAAAGAATTTTATTTACTATCCATACAGACAAGTTGATGAAAACCTTTCATTCAGCCAAAACAGCTACTGTATAAACTGCTAGCTATATTATAATTATTTTACAACCATCAATTTCTGGCAATACAAAAAGTTAGGATAACTTGAAAGAGATGAGAGACAAGAGAGAGCAGATGTATTTTCCTTTCATTGTTTGCTTTCATCTGTTAAGATGATTAATTTAAAGACTGCGTGACAAAGACGCCTTGCAAAATATTAAGGGTGTGACAAATAGATATATTCTACCAATAATGTTGGCCAGGTCTGAAATAAGATGCAGTATTGATCTCTTCTCCAACAGTAAACAACATAAGAGTCAATGTATAGACAACACCAAACAAACTGTATTCTTCACTGTTGGCCTACAGAAACAATACAATACAATACAATAATTTTATTGCATGAAACATACATAGTAGTATGCTTATAGCATATACAAACACAAGTAAGCAAGAAACAAGAGTTGCTGGAGAAGAATATAGCTTGCCTATCAGGACCCTAACTTAACCACAGACTCTTTGATTACAAGTCCATAGTTCTCAGACCACTCAGCTTGCATACTCCAATTAACTGTTCTGTAATTAAGACCTACTCCAACACAGCTGGTCATTTTTGACTACTTTAATAGTGCAATACACAGGATGGGCATAGCTGTAAGTGAATGACCCTCAAATGACCCACAAGGCTAACAAACAAGACAAATGTTCCTTGAGAATGAAGGTATTTAACAAAAGATATCATCTGTCCACAAATTAGGTTACTGCAAAGGCAATGCCAGTAATGAAATAAT
The DNA here is from genome assembly GCA_032358795.1 of Nuttallia obscurata. NCBI lineage: Eukaryota > Metazoa > Mollusca > Bivalvia > Cardiida > Psammobiidae > Nuttallia > Nuttallia obscurata. The sequence continues at coordinate 5,901 of JAULCC010488824.1, read as the reverse complement.
GTGCTTTAATAGATAAATATCTTCCATCACATTCATGAGATTAGTGTCTGAGTAATCCAGCAGAGCTTATAATAAGTAAACAAACTGTCATCAGGAAAATATTTACGGTAGCGGGCAGACAATTGGCCAATTCAGTACTGTGGAAATTAGATGTTTTTATACAACCAAACAATAAGAGATGAGACAAATATTTGCATTTAAATAACATTCAACTGTTTAGATATGAGTTCCATTAATGGAGCTAATATCACTGCAATTTTCTGTAAAAAAAACAATTTTCTGTCAGATGAAATTGAATGATTGGTAGACTGATGTCAAATACAAAATGTTTACTCAAACAAATATGAACTGCTGACTACTTCCTGATTGCTGTAAACAGAATAAGGGTGTTTTTATACAGAGATTAACTCTGAACAAATCCTCCTATGATGCTGTAAACTAGAAAAAAAACTTCCTATGATACTGTAAACTATTACCAATTCATCCTATGAAATTGTGAATATGAACAAATCCTCCTATGATACTGTAAACTATAAACAAATCCTTCTATGATACTGTGAACAATGAACAAATCCTCCTATGATACTGTGAACAATGAACATATCCTTCCATCATACTGTAAACTCTGAACAACTCCTTCTATGATACTGAAACTATGAACAAATCTTCCTATGATACTGTGAACAATGACAAAAATCCTCCTATCATACTCAGAACCATGAACATATCCTATTATGATACTGTAATTTTTTACAAATCCTCCTATGATACTGTGAACAATGAACAAATCCTCCTATTATGATACTGTAAACCCTGAACAAATCCTACTATGATACTGTGAACTATGAACAAATCCTATTATACTGTGAAGTATTTACAAATCCTCCTATGATACTGTGAAGATACTGTGAAATATGAAAAAATCCCCCTATGAAACTGTAAACTCTTTTATGATACAGTGATATACACAAAAAACAACCTCCTATGATCTTTAAACTATGAACGAATTCTCCTTACAAATTCTTTATAAAAACTGTAGAAAAAATCTTTAAAAATAAAACTTTGTTTGGATAACACTTACATAGATCTTTAAAGTACCGACTTAAATCTGACACATATAGGTCTTGAAACGATGTCAAGTAACTATTCAAAACTATCCCAGTACAAGAAGAATTGGCAGAAAAGGATAACTAGTGCTGTCTTACTTAAGCTATCAGACCTAGATATCAGGCATCAAAACACATCACAGTGGTATAAGTACTGGTAGTGCAGTCTAACTTTAGAGTACAGACCTAGTTATCAGGCATCCAAACACATCACAGTGGTATAAGTAGTGCAGTCTAACTTAAGAGTACAGACCTAGTTATCAGGCATCAGAGCACATCACAATGGTATAAGTAGTGCAGTCTAAATTTAGAGTACAGACCTAGTTATCAGGCATCCAAACACATCACAGTGTTATAAGTAGAGCAGTCTAACTTTAGAGTACAGACCTAGATATCAGGCATCCAAACACATCACAGTGTTATAAGTAGTGCAGTCTAACTTTAGAGTACAGACCTAGATATCAGGCATCAGAACACATCACAGTATTATAAGTAGTGCAGTCTAATTTTATATTGCAGACCTGGTTATCAGGCATCAAAACACACCACAGTGTTATAAGTAGTGCAGTCTAACTTTAGAGTACAGAGCTAGATATCAGGCATCAGAACACATCAAAGTGTTTATAAGTAGTGCAGTCTAACTTTAGTGTATAGACCTAGTTATCAGGCTTCAAAACACACAACAGTGGTATAAGTAGTGCAGTCTAACTTTAGAGTTCAGAGCTAGATATCAGGCATCAAAACACATCACAGTGTTATAAGTAGTGCAGTCTAACTTTAGGGTACAGACCTAGATATCAGGCATCAGAACACATCAAAGTGTTTATAAGTAGTATTGTCTTACTTTAGATAAGACCTAGTTATCAGGCTTCAAAACACATCAGTGTCATATGAAACTTTCACGCTCTTTACTTTAAAAATAATCTTTTAAGGCTTTATTTGTTTGAGTTGGGTTTTACAGCACCGCAACACTGTATAGGTTATATGGTTCCATTCAGGAAAAAAACTTGTTAGATCCACATCTCACTAACATCCAGATAAAAATATGGGGTATGGATACAACAACTTAATACTTGCTGGAGAATCAGAGATGCAGAAACTCCAGATTCAAGTTCAATGTAAGTTGCCTCTTACAATCATGGAAGGGCTAAGCAGTGGTCCAAATTTTTGTGTTACATTGGCATGTCCAAGGCCCACTCTAGCAATTTAGTTTTTAAGATTGACCAGGCTTAACCTTTTATTTCATAGACAGGGCGACTTTTGTAACATGCTACCAGTGTACAGAGACCACTTTCATAACATGCTACCAGTGTAGAACCAGGCCAGCCTGCAGGTCAAATGAGGCTGATGGTAATGTTTTCTTTTAGATTAATTAGGCTATATCAGTTGAAGAGGGGAACAGTGTAGATCCTGGTAAGACTGCATGCATGTCTGGATCTACATTGGTTGCATGTGACACAATTCATATCCATGCAGTAAAGGGTTAAGGCAACACATACTACAATCAAATAAGGAATGTTTGAGGCAAATTAATTGAGAGAAAAAAAATAATAGTAAAAGTTATTAGCCGAAAAAGAGCATGGCCTTGATCTAAAGAACATGGGCATCAATATAGTGCATGACACATTGTTATGTAATGATAAACACTGATGTCAAGTCACACTGAAATCCCATTATTACATATATTAATGGCCTTGACTCAAAAGTATCAGATATAATGCTGTTTTATAATTCTGATCCCTATGTAACTCTGACCTTGATGTTGCAGGCATGACTAGTATTGACTACTGGACAAAGCACATAATCATATTGTGGTAATTGAATATACAATAACAGTAAACATGTCTTAGTTATGAACCACATATTTATGGCATCCATTTAACCTTTGTATGCCTATTGTTTACCATAATGCTGATGATAAGAAAAAGTTGTGGTTCTACCAGGGTGTGCTCTGTTCCTGAAATAGTGTACAGAGGTCCCCCGGGGTCTTCCTCCACCTGTAATTAGCTAGACGTCGCGATATGACTGAAATACTGTTTAGGCGACGTTAAATTCCAAATAAACAAAACAAAACAAAAAAAACAAAAACTAAAAAGTAAATTGTTTAAAAAGCACATGGTCTTGGCATGGTGCAATATTTTATAAAATTATTTGAAATTTTCATCAAAGCATGACCAAGTCACTTTTCAGTCAGGAAAGTTTGGAAAAAAAGCTGCTTTAAAGAATTGTGACATTGACCTTGAAACTACAGACCTAAATCTTCTATTCTGATTTGGTTCATATTTCTGCTAAGTTGGTTAAGAATATCACTGTCCATGACAAAGTTATGGTCTGAACATGAAAGTTAATTGCTACCCACGCCCTACTGTATACTAACAAACCTTTGCTTAATTCATAGACAGATTGGAAAGAAACTGGTTAATAACAACAAGAATGACACATTTTGCCCTGTTTTGCCCTGCAAGGTGAAAAAGCTAGTAATTGATGTATTAATTCTAGATCATGTACCAGGCTGTCAACTTTGATCTGCAGCTCACAATTAGAGCTTTTCCAAGCAAATAATACAGTAGAAAGCATAATGACAGGTTTTGTATCACGGAGGGGCATACCTATCTCCTGGATATGAATACCTTGTTCTATTTTTTCAAAACCATGAACAAATTCATTGCAAACACAGCAATCCACAATCCATGTGAAGTATACAAAGGCTGTTCTTAAACTCGTGACTGGATAGAAAAAAACAGAGGAAGATAATTTTTAATTAACAGTCTCACTTAAAAGAAAATGATATTGTGATATCCTTAGGACATTCCCAGATTCAAACAAAACAAATCATTTTATTTTCGAGGAAGAATCTTGAATTGACATTGTCATCCTGGGATTTTCCATTGACAGCTTCAAATTGAAAAAAAATTGCTTTAGGTAATGATGTAATGGGACAGTTTCGTAATGGGACAGTCTCATAATGAAATCATTGTAATCAGCTTTCTTTCAAGGGAACTTCTCAAATATGGAGAAAAAAAATATGATTTTCCAAGAACAGACAAAAGATTGTTAATTTCAAGGCAAACATCTGAAATTGAACAGAAAAGTATAAAAAGTATAAAATATTAAAGGGACAGTTTCAAATTGAAAAGGAAGGCAAGTTTCCAAAAAAGAACAAAAGAACAAAAAATCTTTAAAATTTCTTTTTCTAGAGAGACAGTTCCTAATTCAAACAAAATACAAACCATATTAAGGTGATCAACAAATAATAATTCACAACAAAGTGATACATCAGGAAAACACAAAATACAAGAAGGATGTTTTATTTCTTACAGCAGTTGGATCCTTTTTTTCCAACTCTATGATGCATGTAACTGAAGCTACATAGACATAAAAGTTTTTCTAATAGAAGTTACCCTTTCGTTTAGACCTTCTCCTACCTCTGTCATTAGCGTATGGGTACATTCTATCATCGTACATGCGACCTTTCAAATTTGGGTCAAAATCACGATTCTTGTAAGGTTCCCAGTTGAACTGACCCTGATTATGCCCAAAACCATCAGTTTTGTCCATCTCATAATTTCCATCTTGATTATAATCTGGTCTCCTAATTGGTCCACCATAACGGTTTATATTTTCCATTTGGTTTTCTTCATCCTCCCAAGTTCTGCCTGGCTGACGGTAGATTTGAATACCTTGATTGACTAGTGACACCATATTATTCATGTTGTTTCTTGAGAAAGTGACTTGAATATTGTCGTTCATGCGTGGAGGTAACCTTGACAGGAGATCAAGGTTGTGGCTATCAGCAACTGAAATCGTCCTCATCCTACCATGTTCATTGCCAGAAGTCCTTCTTGCATTGTTAAGCTGGCTCTGTAATCAAAATAATGGTGAAATTAAGAATTTGCAGATTTATGAAATTCTAATGCAACTTTTTTGTAACACGCAATTGGATTGGATAATCTGTCTAAATTTGCAGCTATAAATCCAGGATATACAGTCAGAAAGCCTTTTCAATATTCAGAACATAATGATGTCACGGAGCCAGTTGAATGAAATGTCATCAAAGTACCGAAAGGGTTAGAAAACATAGTTATCCCCTAATTATAATCTTTAACAAAACCTGCCAATTGGTGGGGTTGTTCAGCTATAAGCCACTTTCTGAATACAGACTCTTGAAAACAAGAATCGGTCAATTTTGGCATTTTTTAGAATGTTGGTTTTTATATGTATAATGGCAGGACAAGGACTGAAAAATAGTAGTGAGGACATTTCACAGTCTTATTGGACATTTTATGGTCCTAGAGAAAATCTTAGGTACTCCTATGTTCATGTGGTATTTTTGCCCAAAAGACCATATTGTGGTCTAATAAGGTATCATAACATTTGACAGATAAATTGGAATTCTTTTTGAGTATCTGGGATTTTCCAAAGTGTCTGAAGACACCTTGGGGTATCAAATTATCTAGTGGAAAATCCTGTGGATTTGTAAGGTCTTATTGTCATGTTTGAGGTCTTGTCGAACATCTCGTGGATTTGTAAGGTCTTATTGTCATGTTTGAGGTCTTGTGGACCATCTTGTGGATTTGTAAGGTCTTACTTTAATGTTTGAGGTCTAATGGACCATCCTACGGATTTGTAAGGTCTTATTGTCATGTTTGAGGTCTAGTGGACCATCCTGTGGATTTGTAAGGTCTTATTGTCATGTTTGAGGTCTTGTGGACCATCTTGTGGATTTGTAAGGTCTTATTGTCATGTTTGAGGTCTTGTGGACCATCTTGTGGATTTGTAAGGTCTTACTTTAATG